>LZPO01008015.1:227431-238905 GCA_001675575.1 Neotoma lepida
TGGCTTTCTCATGAGGCTTCCAGGCACTGGATTCAGGGCTACCCTAATCCAGTATAGCCTCATCTTAATTTAGTGTATTACCTCTGGAAAGACCCTATTTCCAGCCAAGGCCACGTTGTAAGCTTCCGAATGGACATGATATGGGGGTAAGGGAGTTCTGCTTAACAAAGGAAAGTGAATGAGACAAGCCAAGCCACTCAGATTTAGGACTAAAATTTAGGAAGGTGGGAATCTCAGCACAATGCCCCCGCAACCCCAGTCCCTCCCTGTGAACTAGCCTTCTCAAAACCCAGTCTCTTGTAGAAAAGCGATCCAATGGAGCCCAGCCCCATCTGTGGCAGGAGTGCTCTGGCTTCAGCTGGGCTTGCCAGAATTTCACTTTTCAGTAGTTTCTAGATGCGCATTCTGATGTCGCCTTCTCTCCCTGGGCCCCTTGCAGGGTGTAACCTGATTAGACCAGCACGCACAAAGCATACCCACTCTTTGTAAGGAAGCTAGATAGATTCACCCAGACACAACAAAAATACTCCTTAGTCTTTTATATTTGATTTTCCTATTTTAAATGACTTGGCCTAGGGATTTCTTACATTTTTTCAAAGCTTTAAAAGCGGGGAGAGAGGGAATGGTCCCCAGCCTGGGAGCTTGCTGGGTTCTTGGAGTAGGTGTCAAGTGTCCTGAGTTCTAAATGGAGTGCTGGAGAAGAAAGGCAACTTTCTAATGAGTGTGGGAAGCCAGAGGCGGCGGCAGCAGCCTGGCCAGGGCTGTTGCCTCTCTGTTTCCAAGCTTGTAAGTGTGTCACTGAATAGCTGGAGCCAGAAGAGTGGCCTGATTTTAAAGGAAGGGTGAGAAGGGCCCAGAAGAGACTGACCCTATAGTCATGGCTGAAATGTGATCGGGGCTGGCTGTGCAGTCAAGGTTGGAGAGGAAACTTTAATTACCCTGGCTGCTCCAGAGGCCCCTGGCAAAGGGAGGTAATGGGGACAACCACTCGCAGGCAGGGCCCGAGCATAGCAGCTTAACATACAGCTGTGGTACCACTCCAGCACAGTGGGGAGAGCTTGTGTTTCAACTCCCCAAAGAGAGGGTGGGAAGGGGCATGTTAGCTGATAGGAAAGTTGCTCTTTTATTAAGAATCTGAAATGCTGATGTCATGGTGCCCTGCCAAGGCCACATTCCCCATTGCCAAGACACCACCGACCACTGAAAACGTAGATTTCCCTCCCCTTTCCCACTTTTTCTCCCTCCTTAGTCTGCCTAGGAGGAGGAAGAGAGGAGTGTGGGATGGAGATGATTGGATTTTCTTTCTTTCTTAGTTTTTGTTCTGGAGCTAGAACTCAGGGCTTGTGCGTGTCAAGTGTACCCTCTACCGTGGAGCCACACTCTCAACTCTTCTAGATTGAGAATTTTTTATAGAACTGGTGTATCCTCTTAAGGCAGATGGAGGGAGGTGCCTACATCTGGGCATCATAAGCTTTAGTGTGAATTGGTTCTTGCCATAGGGCAGATGGGAGCCAGGGCATAGCTCATTGGTAGAATGTTTACAGTCAGCATGCTTGAGGCCCTGGGTTTGGTCCTCAGTGCAAGCACACACAGACACAGACACAGACACACACACACACACACACACACAGAGGATAGGAAGAGTAGCTATTCACTTTGGATTTGAAGTGTTCTTATCTCACTGAGTTTGTACATTTAACTGTCTCGACTTGAGGGAGAGTCAAGAGAACCCAGGGCTGACCTGAATCCCTGGGAAGTAGCTCCAGGCTGGTCATCTGAGGGCCTTGGTCTCTAGCAAAAAGGTGACTGACTGACTGTTCTCTTTTCCCCATCCCTTGCTTCCCACCTCTCTCTCTGTCTCTCTCAATCTCTGTCTCCTCTGCATCATATCATATGGGGATTTGAAGGATGGTACTTTAAAATGGAGTGATGAAAACAGTTTTTAAAGCCTGAAAGATTTCTATGACAGGGAACTCATAGCTGGGTGTGGTAGCTGCTGTATGCACTAAGCAACCCCTTGTCATCTCAGAGGCTAGCATTGCATCCTGGGTCCATCCAGACCAGAGACCACCAAGGCAAAAGTGACATTATAATGGGTTTTGCCAAGCTGGCGCTAGCTCCCCTTTCCTATGGCCTGTAGTGGGGTTTCTGTTAGTGAGTGCTGCTGGCCCTGTAGCTGGGATCCCACTGTCTCTGACCCCAGGGGCAGGAAGTAAGCAGATGCAGAACCAATGGCACACGCTCTGGAACTTTGCAAGCAATCTTGATTATTAAACAAAGATCTGAGGTATTTATGTGTGCCCTTTTTGGCGAGCTCTGCTTCCAGCTGCCGTGGTGTCTCCTGGTTGGCTCTGGGTTGTATGTCAGCAGTGGTCATCTTGGGGGTCCAGTTTCAGGCTCCTCTGGATCAGGATGCTACTGTGCATTTCACAGCGTGGCCCAGTGCTTCGGCCTTACCCGACTCATATCACCCTTTTTTATTTTATTTTGCGGCCGCTAATGGGAATTAGAGTTCTTTGCTCTAATCCTGTTGTCCCCACCTCAGGGGACACCCAACATGGTGACTGTGCCTGTCTTAGGTTGGCCTGCCTAACAGGCTCTTACCCATCTCTACCAGCCCTTGGAGGGTGGTTCCCCTGGAAAGCGCCTAGGGTGCAAGAGCGTCAGACAGAGGCATCAGACAGAGGCATCACGAATTTCCATGAGCCAAGCTCTTATTACTTCCTTAGGAGGCGATGATCAGGATGTTCCAGAGCCATGAGGGTTGTTTTGTTGACGAGATGCTGCCGGGAAACATGCTGTAGGAAACACTTAAACAACAGAATTATTAAGAGTATCATTCCCCATGCTATAATTATTGAAGAGTCTAGGATTAATTTTATGTCATCCCAAATTTGAGCAAAGAATGTTGTAGACACCTCCAGTGGTTTTACATGCGTGGAGTTCAGGCATAAGATTTCATTAGAGAGTTGTACCGAAAGGTTTAAGAACTCTTTGCTCCATGATCCCAATCTGATTGCCCTCAATTTACTCCTGGCCTGTGTCATATTCGAGACTGAGTAAGGGGTTAAACAAAAGGAGGAAAATTGGGGATTACAGTTTCCTCTTACCAGCCATCTTAATGTCTGGATTTCTTCATCCAATAAATCTAGTCGTTGCTGTAAATTGAGTATAGCTGACTGGAAATGGGAATTAATCAGCTATTGAGTACTTAATGCTTGGGCTGATTCTTCTATGGCTATATTAAGTGTAGAGGTGGTGGCTCCCATTTGAACCAGGGAGGCTGTGGCCGATGCACCACCTGCCACAGAAAGCAGAATAGCGGCCAGTGAGGAAAGAGAAGTGGCCCCAACTGTATCCCTCAGGATCCCTTTAGTGAGATAATGTACCATGATTCTTGTATGCCTACCTGTTTTTTTTGTTTTGTTTTTTGTTTTTTTGTTTTTTGTGTGTGTGTGTGTGTGTGTGTGCACGTGCATGCGTATGCACGGTTTGTTTCTTTGGGTTTTTTGTTGTTGTTGTTGTTTTGGTTTTGGTTTTGGTTTATTGAGACAGGATTTCTCTGTGTAGCTTTGTGCCTTTCCTGGAACTCACTCTGTAGACCAGGCCGGCCTTGAACTCACAGAAATCCACCTGCCTCTGCCCCCCGAGTGCTGGGATTAGACCACTACCACCAGCCCTTATCTGTGTTTTTATTTACCTGAGGGGTTTTAGAGGCCAGCAATGGGGCATGGAGGATCCTATCATGGAGGGGGTTGGCTCTTACAGTCTGTTCTCCTGGGACACTCAATCAACATTGAGTGTCACACTCAATCCTCTGCAATCCACATCTATCCCTCTGGGCAGGCTAGAGTATGGGCTGCTGTGTGGGATGTTATGTCAACTGTCTTCCCAGCCTTCTCTCAGGGAACCCTTCACCACACCCTCTGAGGCTGAAGGGCCTAGCTGAATCAGCTCAGCCACTCCTGCCTGCCTTCCATCCTTGAGAACTACTTACCATTGCTTCCTCCCTTTGCCTGCTTCCCTCCACCTCTCAGCCTCCTTCGTGTTCTTCACCAAGTGTGTCTTGGGGGTCATGCCTCTGACTTCCTCCCCTCTGAAAGCCAGGAGTGTGTGGCATCAACTTGCTTTGATGGGCCTTGTCCCTTTAGTAGTGGCCTGTAGTTTTGCTGCTAAGGTCCCTAACCCTTGACTTAGAGGCCTGGACTTGTATAGGCAGTTGTGTGTCTGTCTGTCTGTCTGTGTCTTATTTCAACAGTGCTGGGGATAGGGCCCCGAACCTTGTACGTGCTAGGCAAGTGTTTTACTACCAAGCTACACTCAGCCCTGGGCTATTTTATTTATTTATTAAACAAAGCACCATTGTTGTATGGTACACATGTGTAGAGGTCAGAGGGCAACTGTGTGGAGTCTGTTCTCTCCTTTCCCTTGTATGTGGGCCCCAGGGATCGAATTCAAGTCTTCAGTTCAAGTCTTGGGGCTTGCATGGCAAGTACTTTACCTGCTGAGGTCTCTCTCTCTCTCTCTCTCTCTCTCTCTCTCTCTCTCTCTCTCTCATTCTCTCCTCCCTTGTTTGTTTGTTGCAGCCTGAATCCCTTGCTTCTGAATGAAGGTTCTTTGGCTTAGAGCTAGGCCTGGTTTTCTGGTGATGGCAGCAGACCTCCTTCCAGTCCTAGGCTAAGCAGGGCCTTGGGGACAGGGTGGGAACTGGGTGGAGACCCAATGGAGTGGCAGGGGGGCTCCTCTTAGCTGTGTTAGGGTCTGATTCCAACATAGTGACCCTCATCTCTGGTGGGTGTGGTGGCTGTCTGGTCTCCCTCTCCAAGGCCAGTGGTAGGTCACAGACCCACCCTCGGCCTACTGCCAGCTTGGACTAGGATTGCAGGAAGCACAGGAATAATGTTCAGGACTTACAGGCTGTTGTGTGCTGGTCCTTCCACCCCTTCCTGGTGGTAAAACACCAAAAGAACCCTCCCCAACCCCCCAAGTCTCTCCCCTCCCTGCCACAGTGCTTACTGAATACCCATTGTGTTTTGGGATAGCTCTTGCCAAAAATATCTCACTGCTGACAGCCCAAGTTCTTTGGCCATGGGGACCTGCTGAGTTCAGTCATGGCCTTGGGGAAGCTGGCCCTGGATCCTGCCCAGCATGGTCTTGGCAGTGACTTTCTCTGCCCCTCCCTAAGTGCTTCAGGCTTCCCTATTGCAGGGGAGCCAGTGAAACTGAGCTCTGTTTGGAGTCATACAGAGTGCCTACTGTATACAGGCTCACATGGGAACTCATTCCTTCATTTCAGTGCTCTGAATTGGGTGTCAGCAGCATGCTTACGGTACAGCAAGGAAATAGAATCACAGAGAAGCCAGATGATCGGCCCAGTAAGTGGTGGACCTGGAGTTTGAACCCAAATCGCTTGCCCTCTAGTTTTCTGTGTCAAGAGCCTTCTTCATTAGTGGCACTTCTACCCCGAGCCCCAGGCTCTAAATCACAGCCACCCTTGACACAGATCGCTGCACTTCTGGCCTCTGCAGCCTGCCTGGACTCCCACTGGGCCACCCACCTCATGTACTGGGCCTNGTCCATCTATCATACATGCTGCAGCTACAGGGACCTTGCCTGGACCCAGCTTTCATGACTTGCTTCCTTTTCCAGAAGTCCTTGTGGATTAGAGGCAGCATAGAACATTCGTGAAACAAAGCTCAGACTCCTCATTGCTGACCCTTAAGGCCCACCCCACCCTCCTCTCACTAGTCCTTTCANCCTGTCCCGGCCCTGCCCTCTACTTAGTCGCTAGCAGATGATACTTAGATCTGTCAGTTATTGTGTCTTGTATGGTCTCCTCCTCTTCCTGGAAAATCAGCCATATACATACGTGTGTGTGTGTGTGTGTGTGTGTGTGTGTGTGTGTGTGTTTGGTTTTTCAAGACAGGGTTTCTCTGTGTAGCTTTGCGCCTTTCCTGGAACTAATTCTGTAGACCAGGCTGGCCTCAAACTCACAGAGATCCGCCTGCCTCTGCCTCTCAAGTGCTGGGATTAAAGGCGTGCACCACCACCGCCCAGCACGTGTGTGTGTGTTTTGAGACAGGGTTTCTCTGTATAGCCCTGGCTGTCCTAGAACTCACTATGTAGACCAGGCTGGCCTCGAACTCAGAGAGCCTCCTGCCTCTGACTCCCCCATCCTGGGGTTAAAGGTGTGTGCCACCACGCCCTGCCTAGAGCCAGATATTTTAAAAGAAAAAAACTTTTTTTTAAAGACAGGATCTCAAGCATTTCAGGCTGGCCTCCAACTTGGTACATAGCCAAGAATGACTTTGAATTCCTGATACTCCCATCTCTACCTCCAAGTGGAGGCATTGGGATATTAAAGATCTATGCCACCATGTCAGATTTATGTGATGCTAGGGACGGAAGCCAGAGCTCAGAGCATGCTAACTGAGCACTCTATCAACTGAACTGCATCTCTAGTCAAGGGTTCTGTATAGTTGAGTATGACCAACATTTCTCTGGGGTCTTCCTGGCCATCTCAGGGGCATGGACCTACAGAGATTCTGGGCTCAGTCAGCTGCAGTTGCATGAAGGCCCTGTGCATCACTAGGCAGTAACTCAAACCTGTGGTGGGGTCCTGTGGCTCCCTTCAGCAGAGCCACTGACCTGCTCAGGCACAAGCCTGTAAGTGAGATGTGGAAAAAGGTAAGTGACCACTTATCAGGCTGTGCCCAAGATCGCGTGACCACTGAGTGTGCAGTTTGGGGCCTTAATTAGGTCACTGGTTCTAGCTGGGTGTTCTAGACACTGAAGGCTGCTGGGTTTAAGGTGGTGCCAGCCTAGAAGAGGGCACTGGAAGAAGTCTTGTTGGCAAGGAGGAGTGGGGCAGAGATGGATATCTGAGGCAGAGGACAGGAGGGTGACAGCCTGAGTGTACTCCCTTCATTTTGGAGCCATAAGTCAGTCCTCACCTTACATTAAAGCTGGGCTATAGCCCTTGGCTGTCTCCAAGCCCCCCATCTTCCCTCCCCTCCCCCAGCTGGCTTCAGGACTATTTTCACTTCGTGCCTCCCCAGTCCCTTTATTTCCTGAATTTCCTGACCTGAGAATCAGGGGTCGGGGGTGGACACTGCCTGACCAGCCCTAATGGACTATGGAAAGCCTTTAGTGTTTGGGAGTGTTGTCCCTATAGTCCCCAACAGGACTAGTCCCGGAGCACCTCTACCCTGGGGCCCAGCCCCTCAGGACTTTTCGAGGCTGCAGCATGCCATGCTCCTTTGGCCAACTCTGGTTGGAAGAACCCTCCAAGTGTGGTGGAAAGGCCTGTAAGCCCAGCTCCTCTGAGGTTGAAGATGCTGTCAAGTTCAAAGGCCACTTGAGCTACAAATTGAGTTGAAGACCAACTAGAAATGTAGCTCAGTGATGGAGTACTTGTCTAACGTGAGAGACCCTGAACTCAACCACTGGTAACCAACAAAAAGAAAAAAAAACCCCGGACTTTCCTTCTGCCTCTCCCCCCTCCCGACACTTTCTAGGGCTGCTTCAGACTGGCATCCTACAGATGTCACCACCAGAGCCTCTGCTACCTCCGTCTGCTCATTTTCCTTTTCTGAATGAACAACCTGGAGCTCTAAACCTCCAGGTTTCTTCACTCAGTTCCCTGTCCCAAGTCACAGGCCAGCTTGCCTATGCCAACTCAGACCCCTTTCGAAAAGCACCCTGGGATCATGAAGTAATAGTCGGTCCCTAGCCAGGTGAGTTCTTTTCTGTGTGCTGGGTACAGCTGAGAACTTATTTGCCTGCAATCTTTTTTTTTTTAAGACTTTTATTACTTTTTATTATGAAGGGGGTGGGGGGGGAGTGTACATGTGAGCATAAGTACCCTCACAGACCAGAAGAGGGAGTCAGGTCATTTGGGGCTGGAGTTGATGAGACATTTGATGTGGGTCCTGAAAAACAAAACTCATTTGTGTGGGAAGAGGAGGAAATGCTCTTAACTGCTGAGCAATCCTTCCAGCCCCTCACCTGGTAATCTTGGCAACATCTGGAAAACAGAAAGGATGACCAGAGAAGCAAGCAAGAGCACATGCGAGTACCTGGGCTTTGAGTGGTGACCNCAGTAGCCATGCCTTCCTCTGGAGGAGCCCGCTGAGGTCCCAGTTATATTGGCGTTGTTGGCTGTTCCCTCAGCACTTCCTTGGCAGGTTCTTGGCATTTTATGAGAGGCAGCTCATGTGATTAACTTGTTAGGTCATTATCATGCCCCTTTAGGGTGGCCTTGGAGGCTGCTAAACCTTATTTCCACACTATATACCTGGCATCAGTGGGAGAATTCACACATAGCCTCCCCACAGCTTTGTTGACTGCAACACACTTCTTTCTCTTAAGCTGGTTTTACTCCCTGTTAACAGTTTTCCTCAACAGGTATCCCATGGCTCTGGCATCTCCAACATCTTGGGGTCTCCAAAAGCAATCCAGGCTTCACCTTCACAGCTTCATGCAATGGCCTTTCTAGGCCTCCATTTAGGGACACCCCTGGCACATGCCTGGCCTCAGCACCTCACCTTTCTTTAGTCATGGAGGAAGATTCTATAACCCCTTTCTTTTAGCCTTGACTCTAAAGCCAGAACCACATTGGTATGATTTATTACACNAGGAGACCCCGAGGGTATCCCACACATGCAGGGAACCATGCTGGCATGCTGAGCAGATGCAGTGGCAGGCTGGCGGGTGACTCACTTCATGCAGGCATGGCGGCAGTGGCGGCCAGTAATATACAACCCAGACACTGCATCCACATGGGGAGTTTATTATAATAGAAAGATGAAAAGGCAGAGAGACAGAGAAAGGGGACAGAGAGAGAGAGAGAGAGAGAGAGGAGGGTCAAGGCGTGCACACCTTGTGGGAGTGGAAAGGCAGGAGAGAGAGAGAGAAAGGGGTGGAGTCTTTCCTTAAGAGGGCAGTCCCAAGGGAACAGGTCAGAATATTAACATTTCTCCATTTTGATTATTATAAAAAGAACTGAGTTATGAGAACAAGTAGGGGAACAAAGGCGCTGAATTCTCCAGGCTACTTCAAGCTGACAAGGGGTGAAGTGGGGAGGGGGAAGCTGAGAGTCACGCACGGCAGGAGGTGAGAGTGAAGAAGCATTGTTAGCTGTCATCGTGGAAATCTCAGGCGTCTGTTCCTTGAGGTTGCTAGGAGAAAAAACAGATTATCATTGGCCCTATGCGCTGTGCTAGTCATGGGTAGAGTGATAACTGCCAGAAAGAATGGACCAGGGAAGTGCCCTGGTTGTACAGAAGAGACAAGGGTGAACAGGTTCCAGTTGCTGGGCAGGTGCCCGCCTGAGCTGGAGAGGTGGTACCAGATGTGAACTGAAGGATGTGTTCTTCAGGATTGTAGGAGCCATCATATCTCTGGAGGTGGGATACATCCGTTCCAGTTGGCATCCTTGGTTGGGGGTTGGCATCCTCAGAGCTGGTGCCAGCTAGTGCAGGGGCTGGCATATCTGGAGAGCTTCTTGGCCCAGGCCGGAGGAGGAAAACTGCAGAATATTCTAAAAAACGGATGAGGTCAAAACGGGCTCTGGAGACTGTTAATTTTTATCAGACCAGATTTTTTGATGCAATAGCAGAACTTTTCCCAGGGACCTTGCAGGTATCTGTAAGACTTCTGGAATAGATTTACATCATAGCAAAAAGGTTGAAAATCCATAGAAATTTAAGGACCCTTAAGAACTGTTTGTAGTCAGTGTTATATCATTTTATCAAGGCTGCATTTATTTTGAATCTCTGGAGTTATATCTGAAACCAGTCTATCCTGTACCATAAAGTCTGTGAATGAGGCATAGCTGTCTGTAATTTTAATAGGAAACTTATTAATGAACTGTCATTAATCTTGCGATTGGGGCTGTTAAACTGATACACCCTAGTCGTAAAACATNGTCAGATCTCAGAAGGATAAATTTAAGAAGTGAGACAGCTTTCCAGCTACCTAGGCAGCAATCCCAAGTGTCTCTGTGGTCGATGGGGGACGGGGGGGGCAGAAGCCCCAAAGGAAGCATTTGTTCAGCTGATAAGCCCAGAAGATCTGACAGATTTTTCTGTGGAGTAGGAATTTGGGGAGATCGACCTACCTGTTTTGGCAGGGGGGACAATTGATCCCATTGCTCCAGTAATTCATAGTCTGGACAGGATCTCAGCATCTTGCTGCATGGCTCAGCTTCCAGGTGAAGGTTCTGCGGCCATCTTATCTTCTTGGGAGAAGATACAGGATGCTGCTGCCAGGAGCTGACATGGTCTCTTTATCATAAAAAAGCTTTTATATTAAATGCCATCTCAGATCTCTACAGGTGTTTGAGGACTGGGGGAACAAAATCTGTCAGATGTATTTATAACTAACTTTGAGAACATATATATGACTTAAAACTGAATATACAGGTTTCCCAGTTAGTTACAGCTTAATGAAGTTAGCAAGAATAGCGTGGATAACCTTTGAGTACAGCCAGATTATAATCCTGAATGATTTATGTAGAAATACTAATTCCTTAAGACTATACAATATCTCCCTGGTTCTGCATAAAGAAGGTCAAGTGTCTTGTCTTATTGCAGAACCATTTTAATTAATAAATATCAATGGGCATTAGACAGCCAATTGGTCCTCTATGCCAGGGGCGTTTCATCCCTAACCTAGCCCTCCAGCCTGTCCTGGGAACAGGGAGCACAGGAAAGACATGTTCTCCATAGCTGCTTCAAGCTGACTGGGGTGCAGGTGTTCAGGACCCAGGCAATGGGGTATTTGTCAGAAGCATGTGGTAGTCTGACCTGGTTGTAGAGGCAGGGGACATTTATGTTTGGCTGGGCTGGTCCACATCACACAGACAAGAATCTCTGTTGGCATCCATGGCAGGGAAAGCATTGCAGGTTCCATAACTGCTGCTTCAATGTTTCTGCCAGCCTGCTGGAATAGATGTTCCTGCTAGAGACAGGAGTTAAAATTTGTGAATATATTTGGAGCCTTCAGGCCTGTAGTTCTGCTAATTGGAGACCAGGAGAGAAACACGCCATCCTCAGGAACAGACATGTGAGAAAGACTCCTGAACTGGGGCAGGGATGGGACATCTTGAAAAGCAGCAGCAGACTCAGACCTATAGGTTTAAAACCCTGAGCTTGTGACCCAAATAGAATCAGAATTGTATTAATGTTAAAATCTGAAATCTTAAGCATTAGTGCTGCTGTCCTATCCCAGCATAAGAGCGTGCTGTCCCTGCCCTCGGGAGCGGCTGCAGAGGAATGAACATCAGGCTGCTACTGAACCTCCACCCCACCCATGCTGCCCTTAGTAAAGATGGTGGTGAGGTCATATGACCTGTCAGTTTTGACCATAGCCAAGATGGCGGCTAGACCACATGGTTGCCCTTATTTAAGATGGCATCTACCTGACCATGTGACTGCCCTTATCAAATATGGCGGCTGACCACGTGTTCATGT
>LZPO01008015.1:251832-294889 GCA_001675575.1 Neotoma lepida
TGTGTGTGTATGTGTGTGTATGTGTGTATGTATGTGTGTATGTGTGTGTGTATGTGTGTGTGTATGTGTGTGTATGTGTATGTGTGTATGTGTGTACGTGTATGTGTGTGTGTGTATGTGTGTGTGTGTGTGTGTGCATGCATGTGCACACAAACCATGGCATTCATGTGGAGGTCAGAAGATAATTTAGGAGAGCTGGTTATCTCTTCCACCTTTTTGTAGTTCTGGGATCTCAGACTTGTGCAACAAGTTCTTTACCCACTGAGCCACCTCACCTGCCCCAGCTTGCTGCGAAGTTTTGGGCCTAGATTCTTCCCTGACAGATAAGCCCCAGCAAGATCACCTTCCTTAGATGGCTCAGNAACAGACAGTTCTCCTGATTGTCTGGGTGAGTGCACCTTTGAGTCTCCCAAGTGCCTAATGGAGAGCCTTGCTTACCTGAGCAGTGACATCAGAGTTGGCCATGGTTTTCCGTTGGACCAGCTTGACATCTGTGTTTCAAAAGTAAACAAGTGTATGCCATCCCTTTGGACATATCACAAGCAAACTGAAACACAGGAACACTTGTACCCCAGTGTTCAAAGTGGGATCATTTTTTATTAGTACAATGCATTTTGATAATATTTACTCCCTCCTCTAACTTCTTCCAGACCCACCTCCACTTCCCTACCCACCTGAATTTTTGTCCATTTTTTTTAAACTAACTATGGTGGTTTGAGTAGGAATGGCCCCCATAGACTCATGTGTATAAATACTTGACCCATAGGAAGTGGCACTATTAGGAGTAGGTGTGGCTTTGTAGGAGGAAGTGTGTCACTAGGCTTTGAGGTCTTAGAAGCTCAAGCCAGTTCTTTTCTGGGGATCAAGATGTAGAACTCTCAGCTCCTTCTCCAGCAGCACCACGTCTGCCTTCACCATGACAATAATGGGCTAAATCTCTGAACTGTAGGTGAGCCACCACAATTAAATATTTTCCTTTATACAAGTTGCCCGTGCTCATGGTGTCTCTTCACAGCAACAGAAACCCTAACCAAGACACCCATCAAGTATAAGTACAGTTTATACTGCCATATGCTCTTGGTCTTGGATATGTGGCTTTCATTGGAGGTTGGTCTACCCACTAGGCGTCACACCTTTAAAGAACACAATCTCTCTCTCTCTCTCAAATATCAACTGCCAACACTTGCTTAGCTAGGGGTAGGACTTCATCTCTCCTCTCCATGCTAGAATTTTACCTGGCCTGAGTCTGCATAGGCCTTGTCATGATGTTTAAAATGCTCTTCCATTTTCTGTGCAGCTTCCCTGCCATGTCCAGAAAACAGTGTTTCCTTATAGTCAGCGACTATATATATACGACTATATATATATATAATATATATATTACATATATATATATATTATATATATACGACTCTTCCATCATGGTCCTTTAGCCTTGGGAGAGGGGATGTGATATAGATGTCCCATTTAGGACTGAGCATTCTGTAGCCTTTTAGTCTCTGTTCCTTGATGAGTTGTGGGTCTGTGTTAACCACCATCTGTTGCAAAAAGAAGCTTCTCTGATGAGAGCTCTGNTACTCTGACATTATATGAAATACTCTGACATTAGGAGTTTAATATTATGTACCTTTAGCAGAGTGATAGTAGCAAGTTCTCCCTAAGGACCATGGCCCCAGCAATGGTGCCAGGTGTGGGTTTCAACCTGTGAAATCGGCCTGGAATCCAATGGAAAAGTGCTTGGTTACTCCCATATATTTGTGCCACTATTGCACCAATGGGCATGTCTTGCCAGGCAGGTCATTGTTTTAGCTCAGAGGGTTCACATTTTGTTAAGAATGACCATTCCTTTTCTCCCCTGTTAGTGTCCGTAGCACCGTCTAACACTGAAAGCTAGCCAATAGAGAGGAAGCTTCCAGGTTAATGGTAGCTTGTTTTCTCCATGTTCTGGGAGAAAAATGTATTGTGTCTTCAGTATGGGATCATTTTCTTTTTAAAGTAGGTTAGACTTCTGAAGAGTTTCCTTTTTAAGATATATGTTCTTAGGTTTTATTGTTATTCATTTTCATACCCACAGTGGCCAGAAGAAGGTATCAGATCCCCTGGAACTCCAGTTATAGGTGGATGTAGGCTTTCTGATGTGGGTTCTGGAAACTTGGATCCTCTGTAGGAATAATACCTGCTCTTAACCACTGTGCCACATCTCCACTCCCAAAGTGGCATCATTTGTGATATCCAAAAAAGGGTAATAGCTCAAACATCTATTTTCATTACTCTGGAAGAGTAATTTGGAACCTCACACAAGGGCAGCAGATAAGGGCTGTACCACCCACCAAGTTACATTCCTAGTCCTAGAGCTTTGATTTTTAAGTAAAAAGTAGGTAAATGAGGTCTACATTGATTCAGTTTTGGCAAACCATGGAAATCATTGTTTGCTCGTTTTGAGATAGGGTCTCAAGCTATATAGCCCAGGTTGGCCTTAAACTCACTGAGATATTCCTGCCTCAGCTTCCTAGATGTTTAGTATTGCAGACATGGGTACTTGCATTATTAAGTGATCACACATCATCCTTTGTTGCCTTGGGGTCCTGGGCTGGCCCATCTGGAAACCTGGAGGCACCCTGTTAATTTCCAGACATGGGGTACCCAAGTTACGGGATTCTCAGAGGTCATCACTAGTCACACAGAGATCTTGCCTGTATACTTTGGAGAGTAACTCTTCCAGCAACAACGCTGTGCCCAGTGGGAGCTCAGAGGACTTGAGGAAGAAACAGCCAACAGGAGAGGGTGGTGAATTCTGGCACCAGAAAAGGGCATACAATGGGTGCTATTGGAGAGCAGAAAGCCATGGAGGAGAAGAGGGAGTGGTGCTTGTGTTTGCAATGGGTAGAACAGCATGAATCAGCCCCTGTGGCTAGAATGCAGTGTCAATGTGTCAAGGAGTCCTGGCCCCTTCCAGCATGACAATGTGGGCTTTAAATACCACTGCCCACAGTTAGATTTCCAGTTGCCCACAGGCTGCATTTCTTGGTGAATGGTGGTGGTTCTCAACAGAGGTGCTTTTTCATTATGGGGGTGGGGGCAGATGAATAGTAGAAAAGACTGAATATAATTTTTTAAAAATATGGTAAAATGTGCATAACAAAAATGACCACTTCAAGCTGGTATAGTTGCACACAACTGCAATCCATCTCTTGGGAGGTTCTGAGGGAATTTGAGGCTGGTCTGAGCTACAGAGTGGAGCCCCATCTAAACACACACACATACACATAGACACACAGGAGTAGGGAGTGGACTAGTGGATGGTTCAGTAGTTAAGAGTGAGCGCTGCTCTTATAGAGGACCCAAATTTAGTTCCTAGCACCCACATCAGGTAGTTCACAACCTCCTGTAACTCCATCTCAGGGCAATCTGAAGCCTCTGGCCTCTGTGGGCATTTGCAGTCATGGGCATATACCCACACCCAGATTCACATACATGCACATAATTAAAAATAATAATAAAAAAGGAAATAAAATGACCATTTTAGACATTTAAGTGAATGTAGTTCAGGGTGTTCAGCATGTACACAGGGTTGCACCAGTGACTTGAGCCTTGTCCCAGATTGAACCTTTACCCATTAAACCATCCCTCCAACCCCAGGAAACACCCTTCAAACTTCTGTCTATATGAGTTTGCTACTGTCTTTTTGTGACTGACTTAATTCATTTATTGTGGCATCCCTGAGGGTCACCTGTGTTGCAGCACGCATCAAAGTTCTCTTTCTTTTGTTGCTGGAGAATATTCCATTCTGTAACTATTCTATACTGTACTGTGTGGGTGAGCCCATTGTGCTTATCAGCCCATCTGTCTCTGGACTCTTGGGTAGTTCCCAGCTCTTAGCTGTGGGGACCTGATTGATTCATCATTCATTCTTCTTCTTTTTTTTTTTTTTTTTTTCGAGACAGGGTTTCTCTGTGTAGTCCTAGCTGTCTTGGAGCTCACTCTGTAGACCAGGCTGGCCTCAAACTCACAGAGACCCACCTGCCTCTGCCTTCCCAGTGCTGGGATTAAAGGCATGCATGCCCCCCCCCACACACTTACCCCACTCTCCTAACTGATTCATTCTTGTTTCTGTGTATGTGATGCTGGGGATTGGAACCTGGGGCTTCCTGCCTAATGCTAAACCAGTGTTCTTCCATTGAGCTTCATCCCAAGCCTCTTAGTTGTTCTTTTTATTTTATTTTCTTTTTTTAAGATGGGGTCTCTCTTCATAGGCCTGGAACTCACTATTTAGAACAGGCTGGCCTGGAGCTCACAGAGATCTGTCTACCTGTAACTCCAGAGTGCTGTCACTTTCCTATTTGTTCTTTAAAGCAAGATGTTCAGACCTCAGCAACAAGGGGTTTCTGGGAAGTAGGAGTAGCAGGAAGTATAGGAAGGACTCATTGGGAAGGGAGCCTAGGAGCCCTTGGGAAGTCCTGTGAGGCCATATGTGTTGAAAGGGGACCTGGGTAAGAAGTGGCTGGGAAGAAGCGCAGAGCAGGTACCTGAAGATGGCCCAAGGAGAAAGGGTCAAGGTACACTTGTCACTTCATGAAACTGGTCTTATTTCCAGGCAGGGATCCATGGCTAGAGTGACAGCCAGGAGAGGGGCTGGCCACCTACGGAGCTGTGAGTATTTAGGCACAGAGATTAGTAACCCGGAAGTAGAAGCACAGAGCCTGAGGCGAGACCACACCTACTTCACAGCCACACTTTGGGTGGAAAGCAGCTTTCAAAGACACAAAACAAGNAGGAGGAGGGGGTTGCCAGGAATGAGTGTGGCAGAGACACCAGGATGGTGACCACTCGGAAGGTCTGTCACTGAGTGCAGCATTTGTTGAGTTTCAGGGCATGCCCCACTACACGTACAGAGTCCAACATTTGGAGGGGTTGGGTCTGTGTTGGTTGACTGATAATGAAGGCGATGACGGAGATAAAAGACGTGAACACCCACGTGTGGAAGGGGGCCCATTTTGAGAGTGCAAAGCACAAAGACAAATTTTTAGCTAAAAGAGGGGTCTCTTCTGATGAAGTAGCCTGAGGGGTCTCTTCTGATGAAGTAGCCTGAGGGGTCTCTTCTGATGAAGTAGCTTGAGGGGTCCTTCTGAGAAGGTGGCCTTGGTGTGGGGTTCCCTCCTGATGAGGTGGCCTTGAGGAGTCACTTGTGGTGAAATGGCCTGAAGAGGCTTGCAAAGCAGGAGGCAGTTGAGTTACTTTTCAGTAGATAAAACCCAATGAGTTACACATCTAGGAAACCACTGTGTATCGTTTTGTCCTGACCTTTCCTCCTCTGACCATGCAGGTACGATGCTGGAAGGGATGGCTTTATCGACCTGATGGAGCTGAAGCTCATGATGGAGAAACTGGGGGCTCCCCAGACCCACCTGGGCCTGAAGAGTATGATCAAAGAGGTGGATGAAGACTTCGATGGCAAGCTCAGCTTCCGGGAGGTACCTCTGGCCTGCTGAGCCTGAGAAGAACCCCAGTCCACCGCCCCTGAATGCAAATGGGTTTCTCTCTTGAGAATGCTCTTTGAATGGATATTTAATCTCCAACTCAGCTTTTAAACACATCTTTTGTAAACTGTGTGGGTGGCACGTTCCTATAATCCCAGCACTTGGGAGCTAGAGGCCGATCATGAGTTGAGGGCTAGCATCAGCTATATAGTAAATTACATGAGCCCCTGTCTCAAAAAAAAATCTTTCATGGTAGCTTATGTTTATAATCCCAGTACATGAAAGCTGAGGCAGGAGGATAGCTATGAGTTTCTGCCTATGAGCCACTTTGTGTGACTTCTTACATAATTTTTTGGGGGTATGTCTGGGTTTTATTGGAAGACTTTGTGATATTTCAGTTGGACATGATGTCACATAACTTGTAACAGCCTCCTAATGTTAGGATGATAGAAATAGGCATTTTCTGTTTTCCTGTTGTAGGTTCTGAATCAGCCAGGCCCTTGGGATTGAGAGCAGTACTCTTAACCACTGAGCCATCTCTCTCCAGCTTCTTCTCTTCTGTTTTATTCAGGGGCCACCACAGGTGATCCAACTGAATCTAAGCTACTTGGCCATCTTTTGTTAGCTTCTAGTGTGGCCATTTCTCACAGAAGTGGACATCCAAGGCTTGGAGACCTCCAAAGCAGTTTTGTCAGCTCTTGGCCCCTGTAAGAAGCTCCAACGACATTCACATCAATCCTTTCTTTGTGAGCTCCAAGCCCTGTCTTGGTCCCATTTCTAGATTGTCCTAGGTCTGTGGGCTTGGAAGTGTAAGGACATGTGACCCTCTAGACACCCCACAAACTTTACCCTGCTCTCTGATTTGCTTTGCTGTGTCTACCCATGGCAGAAGCCACCTGGGCTTGCAGGCAGAACTCTGGCTGTCAGAGCAGTGCGTGTCTTTTGAGAAAGTTCTACTTTTCTGGAAGCAGAAGGTATCCCAGGCTGGCTTCAGACATGGGGTTCTTCTGCTTTAGCTCCCCAAGTCTAAACCTGTAGGCTTGTACCANATGCCTGGTCACCGTGGAGTTCTGTTTGGTTTTTTGAGACAGAGTCTCACTCTGTTGTCTAGCCTAGCCTAGAATTCGCTATGTAGCCCAGGCTGACTTTGAACACATAACAATCTTTCTATCTTAGCCTCCTTAGTGCTGGAGATTATAGATGTGTATCACCATAGTCCACTGGTTCTGTTTGTGTGTGTGTGTGTGTGTGTGTGTGAGAGAGAGAGAGAGAGAGAGAGAGAGAGAGATATTAGGGGTGGGGAGAGTTAAGACAGGGTCTTAAAAACTTTTTTTACAAATTATTATTTTATGTCTATGAATGTTTTATCTATATATACATCTTTATATCACATGTGTGTCTGGTGCCTTGGAGGCCAGAAGAGAGCATCAGATCTCCTGGAACTGGCATTACAAATGGTAGTGAGCCCCCATGTGGGAACTGAAAATCAAACCTGGGTCCTCTACAAGAGCAGCAAATGCAGTTAACTGCTGGAGCCATCTTTCCATCCCTGAAGACAGGACAGGGTCTTACACAGCGAAGGCTGACCTCAAACTCACTGTTGTAGCTGAGGATGACCTTGAACTCCCGATCCTCTTGCCTCTGACGGGATTACAGGCTTGTACCATCACACCTANCGTTACCCTTGGGGGTTCTCTTTAAACTTTTTAACCTTATTTATTGTGTGGGACATATGTGTCTCCATGCGTATGTGAAGAGCAGAGGACAACTTGGAGGAGTTCGTTCTCCCCTTCTGCGATGTCAGTCCAGGGCTTGAACTCAGGTTGTCAGTCTTGGCAGCAAGCACTACCCTTACCTGTTGAGCCATCTTGTCAGCCTACCCTCGGGTTCTTGACACATCCCTTCTCTATAGTGAGTTACCTCCTTTGTCCTAAAAAAAGAAACTTGTCTATCACTTACAAATGAAGTGCTCTAACATGGGAAGTATTATTTGTACACCACTAGCCATAGTCATGAAGTTAAAAATTCCCTCAATATCGGGACGGCATCCATGGGCTTATGACTGAAAGACCTTCTGAACTGTGCTGGTTCCCTCTGCCCTCGGCCTTTGTTCTCTACCTCTCCTCCCCTCCCGTCGCTACTTGGACATTTTCCAACTCGACACCATGCCAGTCTTTGTGGACTATAAATAGGAAAACAAACAAGGTTGGGCAGTGAAGGAGGCTGTCATTCAAGGCAGTGAGTGACTACAATGGGTGAAATGGAAGTGCCTGGTATGCTGGATGCATTCGGGTTGAACTGGATTTTCTTTTTCTTTTCTTTTTTGGCTGGCTGGGGTTAGGAGACCCCTGGTTATGATGGGGAATGCTGTTGACCATCTGGCAGAGTGAGCTTCTTCAGTCTGAATGTCTTGGACCTCAGGGCTCAGGGCAAACAGTGCTGGAAAAGGCCCAAGAGATTTGTTAATGTTTCTGGTTCACAATGCCCGTCTGTGAATGTGAACAGTCACCTCCATTTACATTTTTTAAATTGTGTTTTGTTTATTTATTTATTTAGTGTCGAGGGAAGGGGTACGTGGGTACCACGGCACACAGAGGACAGCTTCCATCATGTGAGCCCTGGGGATCAAGCTTAGGCTGTCAATCCTAATGACAAATACTCTGAGCCTTCTCACTAGCCCGGCCTCCACCTTAGAGGTGAGAAAACTGAGTCTTGGGGAATGGAGAGTCCCTGGATGCTGAGCTGGGGCAATGTTCCCTCTTTCTTGAGTCTCTGAGAAATGTTGCTGTAGAAAGTAGTTCTCCTTGTAGAGACCTCCAGTAAACGAAGGACTTTAAGGACAGCTAGGTGTTTGGCCTGGTTTCTTTTGTAATAACAGACCATGCCAGCTTGGATTATTTAGAAAGAAAAGAAGTTTGTCTTGGCCTGCAGTTCTGGGAGTCCAAGGGCATGGTACCAGCCTCTGCAAAGCTCCTGGTGGAGGCCGTGTGCAGCTTGAACTCAGGGTGGAAAGCACAGGGCAAGTATAATCGAAAGATCGTCATGGTGAGAGAACGGGAATATGCAGCCCCTAAGAAAAGCATCGTCCCTCTCAGTGGCCTATTTGCCTTCTTTTTATTTTTATTTTTTTGTTAAGAAATTTTTTATGCCAGGTGGTGGTGGCGCACGCCTTTAATCCCAGCACTTGGGAGGCAGAGGCAGGCAGATCTCTGTGAGTTTGAGGCCAGCCTGGTCTACAGAGTGAGATCCAGGAGAGGCACCAAAACTACACAGAGAAACCCTGTCTCAAAAACCCAACAACAAAAAATTTTTTTATTCATTTTACATACCAATCACAGATCCCCCTCTTCCCGCCTTCTGCCTCTCCAGCCTTCTCGTCCCCCCCAAACCCACCCCACAATCCCTCCCACAACCTTTTTGCCTTCTTAAGGCTACCAACACTTAACACTTTTGGACTAGGAACCAAAGTTTTACAGGAGTCAGGTGCTGAGGGGCAGGCATTTGCTCCATCCACAGCTCACATTTGCAATGCTGAAGTCTTTACTTCGTCCATCTCTTTCATGAGAGAAAAGAGAACCGAGAGGAAGGCAGCCGTCACCTCTCNCCACCCTTCTGGCCTGCAGCCCATTGCTGGGGGCCTGGCCTCCTTTAACAGGCTTGCTTTCTGGCCAGCTAGTGTGCCGGCTCTAAGAACCTGCTGCAAACTGAGTCTTTGCCGGCCTCTAGTGAGAGAGTTGGAAGCTGCAGGTGGGTGAATGTAGCATTTCTGTGAGGCCTGAGTAAGAAGTGCTAGCACAAAACAGGCTTCCTAGCAAAGAGGAAGTTGTAGCCTTGGGAGCTAAGACACTGGAGTTGGGGTTTGGAAAGCCTGTNAGGTGGTTGACTGTCTTTCAGAAAAAGCANTCTTTAGGGAAGATGGCTGTATTTTCCCTCTATACATGCTTTCAGTAGCACCTGAAAACCNGGAGAAACCTCNTTCAGTGGTTTGACCCCATTGTTTTATAAAAGGGGGATGGCGGTGTCCATAGAAATTGCACAGTGCTTAGAAAAATCTGTAATTTTTAAAGATTTATTTGTTTTATGTGTATAAATGTTTTGCCTGCATGGATGTATGTGTACCATGTGCATGCCTAGTGCTCACGGAGGCCAGAAGAGGGTCTTGAATCCCCTAGAACTGGAATTATAAATGTTTGTGAGTCACTGTGTGGGTGCTGGGAAAGAACCTGGGTCCCCTGAAAATACAACACGGCCTCCGTAATTACTTTGCTCTGATCACACATTTTGANTGTGGAGGAAGACAGTGAATTACACAATAAATGTGGGGCTTACTAAGTAACTGTTTGGAAGAAAATAAGGTTAATGATTACCCTTGAAATAGGACAGAATACATTTCAGAGATTAAATATTTACATGTTTAAAAAAAGCCATAAAAATACTAGACAGAAACACATCTGACTGTTTATGTAACCTTGGTGTTGGGGAAGGTTTTCCTAAGCCTGTCTCTGGCAAGAGGAAAGAAAAGGATTTGGCAGATTTTATGTAAAACTTTTCTGAGTCAAAAGATACTGAAAGAAGTCAGGAATGGTGGCACACACCTGCAGTCCCACTCACTCCAGAGGCCAGTGCTGGAGTATCAATTGAGACCAGGAACATAGCAGAACCCTCTCATCTCAAAAACTAGTAAACAGAGCCGGGTGCAGTGTTGCACATGTTTAATCCCGGCGCTCAGGAGGCCAAGGCAGGCAGGTAGTCTCTATGACTTTGAGAGCAAGCTGGTCTACACAGTGAGTTCCAGGACAGCCATGACTATGTAGAGGAATCCTGTCTCAGAAAACAAAAACAAGCAAACAAAAATAACAAACAGGGCTGGGGAGGTGACTCAGTGGGTAGAGACATTTGATGTCAATCCTGCTGACCTGAGTTCGATCCCAGGGACCCACACGGTGGAAGGTGAGAACTGACTCTTGCAAGTTGTCCTCTGATCTCCACATGTGTGTATAAACAAATAAAATAGTCATAGCCAAAGCCTCCTGAAATGACAAGAAGCAACAGCTAGTACATTTAAAATAAACTAGGCCTACAAAGATCGCTTAGTAAACCACAAGAAAGGTTTCATGCAAAATCAACACGTGAGAAAAATACAAGTGGCTAAGAGATATTAGAAAGGCAGAGTGGGGGGAGGGGCAACGAGATGGCTCCAGTGGGTGAAGGCCAGGCCTGAGGACCTGAGTTTAGTCTCAGGGACTCACATAGTTTAGGAAGAGGACCAACTCCTGTAAATTGTGCTCTGATCTCTGCTTGTGTACCATGGTACACACACACACACACACACACACTAAGTACATAAGTAAATATATGCTTTTTTGAAAATATAAAAAAAAAATAATGAAGTTGGGGCTGGGTGTGTGATAAAGGTCTATAATCCCAGCACGTGGATGGCAGAGGCAAGTGGATCTCCGTGAGTTCAAGATCATTCACACACCCTTAAAAAACAAAACAAAACAATTAAATTATTTAGTTAAAAAAAGTGTAGAGGGAGCAGGGAAATGACTGGATGGATAGAGGCTCCAGCTATACTAGCCGTTCGAGCCTGACAACTGGAATTTACTCCCTGGAACACATGTAAAAAGCTGGGTATATTAGCACATATCTGTAATCCCAGGACTCCTATAGGGAGATGGCAGGTAGGGACTGGAGAATTGGTGGAAGTTGGAGGGCCAGCTAGTCTTGAGTGCAGCAGCAGAAAAAAGACAGGCCCTGCCTCAATAAAGTAGAAGGAAGAACTGACTCTGGCCTCCATACTTGTGCTGTGGAATGTGCCTGCCTACACACACACACACACACACACACACACACACACACAGAATGAAGAATGGATGGATGGATGGATGAATGGATGATGGATGGATGGATGGGAGCCAGGCATATGCTTTCAATTCCAGCACTCAGGAGACAGAGACAGACAGGTGGGTTTCTATGATTTTGAGGCCTTCCTGGTATATAGATAGCCAGTTCTAGGCCAGCCAAGCCTACATAGTGAGACCTTGTCTCAAAGAAATAAATACAAGCAAAAAATTAAATGTTAGGATTACAGGCCTATACCATCATGTTTATGCAATACTTACTAGGGATTGAACCCAGGGCTTTCTACCAGCTGGGCTCCTCTGCAGCCTTATTGTGTGGATTTTTGAGAGATAGATTCCCAACAGTGGCATTACTGATGGGAGAGAGAACAGTATTTAATTCAATTAATTTATTTGGTACTTGGGATTGGACTCAGGTCCTTATATATACTAAGCATTGCTTTACCACTGAGCTGTGCCCTTAACCCCACCCCCCTTTTTTTGTTTTGATGATCTGGTAACAGTAAGGGACAAAGTAATTCTCCATGTATACATAGACATGAACGTCCTTTCCAGGTAGGAGAGATGGCTAAGAGTGCTTGCTGCTCTGGGAGAGGATCCAAATTTGGTTCCTAGTACCCATATCAGGCAGCTCACAACTTCCAGTAACCCCAGCTCCAGGGGTTCCAACCCCTCTTTTGAAGTCTGTAGACAACTGCACCCACATATGCACATCCTCCCCCATGTGCATATAATTAAAAAGTAAATCTTCTTGAAAAATCACCCTTTTCAAGTGCTTGGCAAGAATGTTATTTGCTCAGGCCAGAGAGATTATTGCGGCTGTGTTGGTGAGGCCGTGTTGGTGAGGCATCAGGATAGCAGTAACCCTCTGGTCCCTCTCTCCCACAGTTTCTGCTCATTTTTTACAAAGCCGCTGCCGGTGAGCTCCAAGAGGACAGCGGGCTGTTGGCATTGGCCAAGCTTTCTGAGATCAATGTTGCCCTGGAGGGTGTCAGAGGTGCCAAGAACTTCTTCGAAGCCAAGGTAAGCATCTGTTCTTTTCCTACCCAGCCACCACTCTTCCTTTACCCTGCCCGGGTGACAAGCACTTCCTGTCCGGTGACAAGGCTGTACTGGGAAGTGAAAGTGTGTCCTCACACAGCACAGAAGACACCTGTTCACAGGCTCAGGAGGGTTTGTTGGTGCCAGGCTCTCCATCTGGACTTTGAGTTGTTTCCACAGCTCTCTTTTTTTCCCCATCTTAAACATCTGGGTTGGAGGCCTGGAAAGATGCTGCTCTTGCAGAGGACTGGAGTTTGGTTCCCAGCACACAGTCCCTCTAACTCCAGTTCCAGGGAATCCGACGCCCTCTTCTGGCCTCTGTGAACACACACACACACACATACACACACACACACACTTTAAAAATAAATAAAATCACCAGGCAGTGGTGGTGTATGCCTTTAATCCCAGCACTCAGGAGGCAGAGGCAGGTGGATCTCTGTGAGTTCCAGGCCAGCCTGGTCTACAGAGTAAGTTCTAGGACAGCCAGGGCTACATAGAGAAACCTTGTCTCAAACAACAACAAATCATTAAAAATAAATCTTAAAAAAAAATAACACATGGGTTGGAGATGAGTAAGAGAGGGGTCAGGGAAGGTGCCAGGGTGGCCTGCCCCAAATCAATGTTCGCATCACTGAAAGTGATCAGGAGGTGGGGAGACCTCACAGCCCTGCGAGTTCACAATCCCTGAACACTGAAGCACCTATCCAAAGTTAGCTGCTGACATCCTTGTCTCTGCAGAGCACACCTGCAGACACAAAGACAGGAGAGCCTCTTCACACCTGCTGCCAAGCAGAGCAGGGTGCAGTGAGATGGGCACATGCCCCCCNCCACCACCAGGTAGCCCAAGAGCATCTCTGTCTCCCTCCTTCATGTTGCTATGCTGGCCTTGTTTCCATTTGTACCTCAGATGCACTAACAGGATTAAATGAGCTTGTATGTATAGTGTTAAGCGATTGCTTGGCTCGTGGGGAGCGGTCAGCACGTAGTCCAAGCTGTCAGGATTGCACGCTCCTTCAGTCAGTCGCCAGCCTCTGGGTGGCTTTGAGTTTCTTCCATCCATTAGTGCCTTCACCTTTGTAGTCTCTTGAGCCTTCTTGGAAAAGGTCCTAGGACTGAGGCCCAAGAGTAGCAGGACAGTTCACTGCCAAGGTGCAGTGGGCTAAGTGCTCTAGGTGAAGCACGTGGGTCCCTNTGACTGTATCATCTGGGCATGCAGGACCTGTCATGACTTGCCTGTGATCCCTGTTCTAGCCCTATCCAGTACTTCAGACATTACTGGGAATTTTCACAACTGATCCTCAGAACCTGTAGCTCTCTTTGACCAGAACTCCACCCCACGGCCTCTGCTTCCTGTGGACCGCCTTCTAGGGCAGCCCACTCCTGCTTATCCAAGCCTGGAAAGGCCCTCCTGAGTACCTTTATTCCATGTGCAAGTGGCACTGTTTTGTATCTGTTCAAGGTGCTCTTGGACACTTGCAGGGAGAGTGTCAATGGTCTGTCTGTAGAGCATTTAATATTCTGCCTCTGGAACGTCTCCCTCCTGAGATGCTTGCACACTTGGTAAGGATTTTCCTATAACACTGCTAGGGTTGATGCAAACTGGACACAAGCTAAACTTCAGTTATCAGAGATGAGTCCATCATGGCATGACCATGTGTTTGCTCACTCTGTAGCCATCAAAGATGAGATGAGGCTGTGTAATATGGGTACACAGATGTCCAAAGTAAATCAAGCAAAATAATATGTGGACACCTGACTTTAAATACTGAATACAGCCTAGATAATTATGTATGAAAGTATTAGTAATAGTTGCGTCAAGGGACTCGTTTTATGCTTCTGTAGTGTTGTAGAATTAGTGTGCATTATTTTTATAAGGAGAAAAGATGAAACGCACAAAACAATAAACTTTTTCCTACTTGCTGTGTTTATATGTCTGCCTCCTCAACCAGACTCAAAGACAGAGTAGGCGTGTTATCTTTGTAATTACAGCGCCCGGTGTGTAATAGCCCTCAATAAATGTTTGCATGAATGATGAATGGAGGGAAGCACCGCTTGGATTTGGGAGAGGCCGTAAGGGAGATGACACTGGTGACAGATGTTCTAAGATGAATGGGGATTCACCTTGTAATCAAGGGAGGGAGGCGTTCTGGTCATGGGAACTGCAAGTGAAGGCTCCAAGGCATGGAGGGCTGGGAGTCCTGGAGGCTAGGGAGAACATGGGTCTGTGTGAGGGGGAAGGGCTGGTGCCACAGCTAGGAAAGGAAGCCAAAACACAAGTGTGGAGACCTAGAAACTGCATCACCACTTCCCACCCTTTGTTATGAGGTAGGTGACTCTGGGATCAGGTGGTCCCTGGATGTAACCCCCAGGCTGAGGGATACCTGTAGACTGGCCTCCCAGGCCCAACCCAGGTCTCTTTAAAACTTTTTTTGGGTGTGTGGGAGTTGGGGAAGTTGTCAGGAAACGTGTGGTTGATCTGGCACTGCAGGTGGTGTCAGGAGCAGCCAGGCTGGGANAGCACCGCCCCACAGGGGCTGGAGAGCCCTCAGAGCCGTTTGGGCAGGTCTGACACTAGGAGGTCTGACACAGATGTCCAAGGAGAGGTTCTACAGGTGCCTGGGGAGGAATATCAGTTTGCCAAGCATTGTGACAATGGGACCAAGGACAACATAAAGACACACAACTTCAGAACTTCAGTGCCTGTGACTACCTTATTGGGGGTTTGGGGAAGACCAACATGAGGTGAGCATTGAGGTGGGGAGCTGAGATTTTTGTATCAAGAAAGCCCCTCCCCCAAGTGGGAGTGGTCTGAGAAGGAAAAGTGATAACTGGGTTTTGGTGTGACGTCCAAGATAACTTCAGGCACAGTAAAGACATGAATGGATTTGATGGGTATGGTGATGGCTGCAAGTGGTCCTCCAGTAATGGCCACATGGAGGCTATAGAAATAACTTTCTTGGAGGTCTATGTGTCTTGCTGTAAGGATGGATCATGAAGGAATTCTTCCACTTCCTCCACCCACCATTGGCAATGGCTGGAATATGGCTGTCTTCATAGCCCCCTCCTGGGGTCAGGGGTGGGGTCAGGCTCCACATGCCAGGTGAGCTTCCCATAGGAAGAAAGAAGGGAAGAAATGAGCTCTGTGGGCACCCAGTTACACAGAGGTAGGAGCTCCTTCACAAGTACATGTTGACACATCAGGAGAGTGGCCACAGTGGATCGTAGTGGTGACTGGCCTGTGGGGAAGGCTTTGTATTTCAGGCTTCAGGAAAAAGATGAAGGAGTCAGCAGAGGCTCAAGGGAATGCTGGAGAAAAATGCTACTTTGCTGGACAGGAGCAGTTTGGGCTTTCTAAATTTTATTTTTGTTAATTATGTATATGTATGAGTCTATGACCCTGACTGCAGTTGCCCAAAGAGGCAAGAGGTTTCAGCTGTCCCTAGACGAACTGGTGGTTGTGAGCTTCCTGATGTGGATGCTGGGAATTGAACTCAGGTCCATGTGGAAGAGCAGTGTGTGCTCCTAACCTCTGAGCCATCTCTCCAGCCCTAGCCGTTCTCTCCTTCCACCATGTGGGTGTTACAGATTGAACTCAGGTGGTCAGATTTGGCAGCAAGCAACCTGGCCAGCCCTCAGTAGAGATGTTTAAGGTATCAGATTCACCCTATTGAGCAGATTGCATTGGGATGGACCTTGGAGAAGCAGCCCTGGGAGCCAAGTCTCCATTGCAGGTGGCCCAGCAGATGAGACAGTAGCTTGGGGTTAGATAAGAACATTTTTGTTTACTTTGCAGCCTCTGAGAGAAATCAGTGTGTTTTCCTATCAGGGAGAAATTGTCTAGGAAACATGAAATAAACAGCAAGATGACTGAACAGATAGATAGGTCATGGGGTGGGGGTTCAGGGTCAGGGGTAGGTTATAGAACCCAGAGGCAAGATTTGTGGTGGAGGAGATGAAAGATTCCTGGGTGAAGAGATGGCAAATTACCCTTCCTGCTGGCCTGCCTAGGAATGGTGGAGACGGGGAGTGTTGGTGCTGAGTTAGCCGCCCTCCAAATGCTTCAGCATACACCAACACCCTGGAGGTAGGTGTTATTGTCCCATTTGGGTGTTTTTGTTTGTGTGTTTGACTTGAGCCAGAGTCTCCTGTAGTGTAGGCTAACCTTGAACTTTGAATCTTTGTACTGTCACCACCACAATGCTGGGAACACAAGCGTTTGCCACGTGATCCAACTGTTGTCTCAGCTTGAAGATAAGGAAGTTGAAGCTTAGACAGTAGTTTCTTGGTAAACATTTAGCAACAAACTATAATATCTTGTAACTCTTAGCATTCAGGAGGCAGAGGTAGAAAGGTTAAGAGTTCAAGGCTCCAGTCTACTCTGTATGGAGTTCAAGATCTTTCTGGGCTACAGGAGACCCCATGTTAAAAAACACAAACTACCTATGTTTGTTCTGTTTCATATAAATTCTATAAATAACATATTTTACATTGTACATCATACTCCATGTAGATATTGATCCTCAGAGGTGGTTTTTCTGGACTCTTGCATCTGTTGCCAGATTGTGGTTGCAATGGACAAAAGAAAGTAGTTTCTAGGGCTGGAGAGGTGCCTGAGTGCTTCAGAGCACTGGCTGCTCTTCAGAGGACCTGGGTTTCATTCCCAGCCGCCACATGGCCATTTACAACTGTCTGTAACTCCAGTTCCAGGGCTTCCAAAATCCCCTTCTGGCCTTTGCAGGCACTAGGCATGCATGTGGAGCACAGACTTACAGGCAGCCCAAATACATAAACACATAAAAATATGACTTTTTAAAAAATAGTTTCTGTATGAATGTTGGTTCATAGTTTAAGGTAATTCAAAAAGAAAAAAGTGACCTCTCTGCCAGATCGCCACCGTCATGGAGACGAGTCTCGTGCAGCCCATCAAGCTGTCTAGGGTAACCAAAGTGCTGGGCAGGACCGGATCGCAGGGAGAGTGTACGAAGTTGTGCATGGAATTTATGGATGACACCAGCCACTCTATCATCTGAAACGTTCAGGAGGATGATGTGCTCTCTCTATTGGAGTCAGATAGAGAGGCTTGGAGGTTGTGCTGACCTTGCTGCTGAGTCCTGGATAGTCACCATTTGGCCCACGGTGACCTGCAACTATTAAACAAAGTATTAGTATTTCAAAAAAAAAGAAAGAAAAAAGTGAAAGAATGAATACTGAAACTTCAGGCTGGGTTTGATGGTGCATGCCTGTAATCCCAGTCCTTGAGAAGCTGAGGCAGGAGGTTTGTTCCAAGTTTGAGGCTAGCCTGAGCTACAAAGCAAGTACCAGGATTGCCAGAGCTATATAGTAAGATTGTGTCTCAAGTGGATAGGGTGGGGTAAGTGTTACAGCTCTGAGGGGAGAGATTTCCTCCATGGAAGTGTTGCAGCCGTAAGGGGGAAAGATCCCCTGGCAGACAGGAGCCACAGTGCACAGCAAACCTCTCACAAGAGGGTGGCTCAGGTGCGAAGCAGCAGGGAGCTGAGCAGGAGGCAGGCTTATATAGGGTTTCTTGGGGGAGGAGGTTTCCAGGAAGATTTCCAGGGTGGGGATTGGTAGGATTTCAAGTCCTGAGCTGTGGCAAGCCCAGAGATTGGTGGTTTTTTTTTTTTAACTCAGAATGGTGGTTTTCTTGTTTGTTTTTGGATTTTCGAGACAGGATTTCTTTGTGAAGCACTGGCTTTTCTGGAACCAGTTCTGTAGGCCAGACTGGCCTTGAACTCAGAGATCCACCTGCTTCTGCCTCCTGAGTGCTGGGATTAAAGGCGTGTGCCACCGTTGCCTGGCAGATGGTAGGTTTTTGAGCTCAGGGATTGGTAGGTTTCGGTGGGTTTTCAAACCGGGAAGTAAGCTCAGACCTTTTACCTTGGTAGGGTTGGGGGCTTCAGAGTTAACCCAGTGGTTAAAGTGTTTGCTACAGCATGGCCAGTGTTCAGATCCCCAGAAGGCTTGTGAAGCAGGACATGTTAGCACACATCTATAACCCCAGTACTCTTGTGGCAAGAAGGGAGGTGAAGAGAAACAATCTCCCCGAAGCTGGTAAACCAGCTAGTCTGGACTCAGAGAAATGAACAAGAAAGACACCTTGTCTCACACAAGGTGAGGGTGAAGACCAGCACTGGAGGCTGCCCTCTGACCTCCACGCACATGCACCACCAGCAAAGAAAGAGACAGAAAGAGGGAGGAAGAGGAGAAAAACTACTTCATTGCTTGACGTGCTGAGCAATTCCTTATGGATGACTTCAAGTATCAAAGGGTCATCCTCTCAATGATTCAGGACACTTCCTAATGCAAAGGCAATAGACAACACATTTTAAGTTTTACCTGCCTTTTGACATTTCCCCAGCACATTATGACAAGACTGTGTAGACAGAGACAATGAAGGCCAAATGTGTAGTGCTGGCTGTTTTCCATGGTGCAAATATTCACACTGAGACTGAACTCAAGCTCTCAATGGAAAGTGGATGCATGTGGAGCAGGGAAGCTGCTCACAGCCATCATGTCATCACCCAATATTCCCATGCTAGAGGCACAGCCTAGCAGATAGTAGTGAAATGTAATGAGGTCGTCAGAATGTGGTGGCCCTTCAGTACCCAACCCCTTTGCTTTTGGTGCAGTTGATTACAGAGTCATACAAGTTAAAATTTTGTAATGGCTAATTTTATAAACAGCTCACAGGCATTCTGGGAATTAAGCAGTTGGTTTTTGAGCAGTTACATGCCAGCTCCAGCATACCCTGGGGTAGTGGAAAGATTACATCTCTATTTTCTTCTAACTGAAGGAGGCAGAGATGGGAGGGATTGGGGACCACTGTGAGGAGAGAGATGGAGAAGAAGGCCATTGAAGATGCAGCTCTGGCTGGAAATCCCAAGTCCCAATGGATCTATATCTAGCCACTATTTTTTTTTTTCAAGACAAGGCTTCTCTGTGTAACAGTCCTAGCTGTCCTGGAACTCACTTTGTAAACCAGGCTGGCCTTGAACTCACAGAGATCTGCCTGCCTCTGCCTCCTAAGTGCTGGGATTAAAGGCATGTATCACACACTGCCCAGATTCTAGCCACTATTCTTATGAGTGGTTTTTGTTTGTTTGTTTTTAAAAGATTTGTTAGTTTTTATTGTTTTTAAGTATATGAGTATTTTGCCTACATAAATGTGTGTGCACCATGAGCCGGCAGAGGCCTGAACAGGGTGTCCAGAATCCTTGGAACTGGAAGTTCAGATGGTTGTGAACTGTCAGGTGGATGCTGGGAACTGAACCTTGATCCTCTGCAAGTGCTCTTAACCACTGAACCTTCTCTTCAGGTCAAAGAGATTTATCTATCTATCATCTATGTATCTATGTACCTATGTATCTATGTATCTATCTATTGTCTATCTAACTGTATCTATCTATCTATCTATCTATCTATCTATCTATCTATCTATCTATCTATCTAAAAAGTGTGTCCTTAGCATAGAAGCATGCATACTAAAATCATGCCAAATCATGGCAGTGGGGGGTGGGCCTTAGTGAGGGGGGTGGGCAGATGTGACGGTGTGCCAGGTGGAAGTGCAGCTGGGGAGTTGAGGGTATAGTTAGCCTTTTGTGTACATGGAGGAGTTCATTCCAGAGACCTCAAATGTGAACGTTTTTTTATATGCTCAAGCCCCGCCCCATCCCATATAAAATGGTATGTAAGGCTGGAGAGATAGTGTAGTTGGCAAAGCACTTGCCTTGCAAGCATGGGGACCTGAGTTCAATTCCCTGAACCTACCTGAGAAAGAAGAAGCCAGGCATGGTGGTGTATTTGGATCCTTGGGGTTTCCTAGCCAGCCAGCTTTGAGTACTTAGTGAGCTTCAGGCTAAAACTGGATTATAGGTATGCACTACCACACAGGGCCCCGATTTAAGATCCTCACAGCTATATTTTTCAAATTTATTTAAATTTTTTTCATACAATATATTTTGACCCTATTCTTTCTCCTCCCAGTTACAATTCTTGATATAGACATTTTGACAACTATAGTCAAGGTTGTCCTCTCCTCTGGCCTCTGCATGCACCCTCACACACACACACACACATAAGGTGGCATATGTCTGCACATAACCTATGTACTTAAATATAGTTAAGTATTGAGGTATTTAGAGATTTATTATGTGGTTTTATTTTGTTTTGTTTTCGAAATAGGGTCTCATATGTATCCCAGATTGGCCTCAAATTTGTAATCTTCCTGCCTTTGCCTCCAGAGTGCTAGGATTATATTTGTGCACAAACACACATAGTGAGATTTATTCTTTTCTTTAAGTGCTGAGAATCAAATCCAGGACTTTATTCATGCTAAATGCACACTTCTATTACTGGGCTATACCCACAGCTCAATATTCAGTGTTGTAAAGACATAGACAATAGCTAGGTGGTGGTGGCATACGCCTTTAAACCTAGCACTCGGGAGGCAGAGGCAGGTGGATCTCTGTGAGTTCGAGGCCAGCCTGGTCTATAGAGTGAGTTCCCGGATAACCAGAACTGTTTCACAGAGAAACTGTGTCTCAAAAAACCAAAACCAAACAAACAAAAAAACATAGACAATAATAAATAAAGATTATAAGTAACAGATAATATAAATAGCAAAAAAAATGAACGGATGCAAAAAAGAGCATGACATGTGCATTTTCTGAAGCCACTGATTTTGAAAACAAAATCAGACAAGAATCAACAGGTCATGAATTGTTGTGTTTGTTTTTATTTTGAACCAGATTCTCACTTTGTAGCCTTGGCTGGCCTGGAGTTCTCTGGGTGGAGCAGGCTATCCTCAGATTTACAGGTCTGCCTGCCTTTGCGTCTTGAATGCTGGAGTGAATAAGTTATGTGCCACTACAGGCAGCTAAGGAAAAAATGTCTATATCAAGAATTGTAACTGGGAGGAGAAAGAATAGGGTCAAAATATATTGTATGAAAAAAATTTAAATAAATTTGAAAAATATAGCTGTGAGGATCTTAAATCGGGGCCCTGTGTGGTAGTGCATACCTATAATCCAGTACTTCAGAGATCTTAGAATAACAAGAAATAGAATATGATGATACTATTTAAGGAGATTCACTCTAGCTGTAAGTTTAATACACAACAACAAATCTAATAGTAAGAAAATTAGGGGCTAAAGAGCTGTCTCAGTTAAGAGCAGGCATTGCTCTTCCAGATCCTGAGTTGGGTCTCCAGCACCCACCTCAGGTGGCTCACAACCACCTGCAGCTCCAGCTCCAAGAGATCCAATGCCTTCTTCTGGCTTCCCACAGGCACCCACACACACATGCCTGCATGTGCACACACGAGCACAATACACACAATTTAAAAATAAATTTTTTAATTAAAAAGACATTTTTACTTATTTTCTGATACTAGGTTTTGAATTCATGGCCATTTGCATGCTAAGCACACAAGTGACCACTGAGTTCTACCTCATAGCACCCCCAAAACAATGTTTAAAGAGGATATCACATGATATTAAACCCTGTGGATGGATGTGGGGACAAGCACAGCAGCCATTGAAATAGGATGGCTAATAAAAGGGACAGATAGATGTCTTCGTGTAGGATTTCAGCAGGTGAGAACTATAGGAACAATGGTGAACAACCAACAAAAGAGGCCGGGAACAGCTGGACCTAGGGCTGGACCTAGGGCTGGACCTAGGGCGACAGGCTTTTAAGCGTAGCTACTTGGGAAGCTGAGGCAACAGGATCACAGGTTGCCAGCTTGACCTTGTCTCAAAAAGTTGAAAAGAGGTTCAAGGATACAGCACAAGGGGAAGTCCTTCCTAGGCTCAGTTCCAGGAATTGCCAAAATAGATGAATTAATAATAAATAAATAGACAAGTGTAAAAGAAGTTTTAAAAAACAAAAAACGTTAAAAATAAGTGTAAAAGACAGTTGGCTAACCACTTAAGTAGAAGAATTTCAAATCCCTGCTTTACACCCCCTATTAAAATAAATGAGGCACTGGAGGGAAGGCTTAGTAGTTAAGAGCACTGGCTACTCTTACAGAGGACCTCCCCAGCACCCACATGGTGCTCACAAACATCTGTAACTCCAGCTCCAGGGGATCCAATGACTTCCACAGGCACCAGGAAGGCACACATGTGGTGCACATACATGCAGGCAAAGTACTCCTACCCATAAAATGAAATTAAAAATCTAAAATAAAGGAGCATATGTGTGTGTGTGTGTGTGTGTGTGTGTGTGTGTGTGTGTGTGTGTGTGTGAAAGAACCAAATAAAGTCAGGTATGGTGTCACACATCTGCCATCCCGATATTTGTGAGGTGAAGGCAGGAGGATCAAAAATTGAAGGCCAGTTTATGTAATTATACATTTCTCTCCAGCCCACCAGTTCCTGAATAATCACTGAGAGGCTTACTATTCATTATAAATGCTCAGCTGGTAGCTCAGGCTTATTACTAACTAACTCTTATACTTAAATTAACCCATAATTCTTATCTATGTTTAGCCACATGGCTTGGTATTCTCATCTTGCTTCCTCTGCATCTGGCTGGCAACTCCTGACTCTGGCCTTCCTCTTCCCAGCATTCTTAGTTTGGTCTCCCTGCCTATACTTCCTGCCTGGCTATTGGCCAATCAATATTTTATTAAACCAATTTGAGTGACAAATCTTTACAGTGTACAAGAGGATTATTCCACAGCAAGTTTGGGCTACATAGTGAGTTTGAGGCCAGCCTGGACTACATGAGCAAAATACAGAAGATCCACATGAGAAAACCATAAAAGTATTAGAAAGAAATATAGAAAAATGGATTTGAAGTGTTGGAGGTATTTAGAGCATTGGAGGCCTTCTTAAATATGACATAAGAGGCAAGAGTAAATGGATGATAAATTACATCAAGACTTTAAGCACTTTGGGGGTCCAAGATACTTTAAAAGACCAGTCAAGATAGGTAGAAGACAACAGAAAGATTAACAGCAAGGGATTAATATTAAGTTATGTAGAGAACCGCAAGTTGGAAGAGAAAAATAGCTGAACACGAAAGTGGGTAAATGATCCGAGTGGGTAATTCTCAAGGGAGGAAATGAGAGAAGACAGTATTTGACCAGCAGATTGGTGAGGATGATCGTGGGAAGCTTGGGCCAAGTATATGTAGGAGGGCTTCCAGTCCATGATGTTGGGGGTGTAAACTGGAACAGCTGCCTTCAAGGACTGTATNATNGCCTTTATTAAAATCACATACACACAGTGTGCTGTTGAGAGATGGTACCAAATATGTAAGCTACAGAAAAATAGTCAGTTCTAGAAGGGAGGATTTTGAAATGGTTTTATCTGATAAGATATCATTATTATTACAACTGAAACATGTCTCATGTGTCCCACGCTCTCTTCACACTGGCTATGTAGCCAGGGATGGCCACACACTTCTGATCCTCTGCCTCTACCTCCTGAAGTCTGGGATTACAGGCTTTTACCACCACATCCAGTTTTATGCAGGACTAGGGACTAATACAGGACTTCATACATGCTAGGCAAGCACTCTACCAACTGGACTGTATCTCAAGCCCCTGTTATGGTATTATTGAAGAGAAATCAAGTTAAAAAAACATATTATAAAATCCACTCACAACACAAGCAAAGACCTGTAATATTTACTTTTATTTATTTAATTTGGAGATTGGATCTCACACTGTAGCTCTGGCCAGTCTAGAACTCTGTATGTCCAAATTGGCTTTGAACTCAACACTCTACCTCCTGAGTGTTAGGACTGCAAGTGTGAGCTACCACACATAGCTAAACATGTATTATTTTATATGTTACCAAAGCAAGCCAAAAATGTAATATTTAGAAGTAAATTTAGAATGACTGAGAGAGGTTTAAAAATGTATTTGCTTTTTGTAGTTACTGAAGATTGAACCTGGGACTTCATGCATGCCAGCTAAGTCCTCAACTACTGAATTATATTCCAGCCCAGAACTAAAATGTTGATGGGAACACAGAAGCAGCATTGAACAATAACTGATGCATTGGGTTGGAGAGATGGCTCAGTGGTTAAGAGTATGCACTGCTCTTCCAGAGGACCCAGATTCGCCTCCCGGCATCCACGTCATTCAGAAAGCTATTATAAAGATTTCCCCTTGCAGCCCATTATCAAATGCAATCCCAACCAAAGATTCCCAAGGCATTTACTTTCATTCTTCCACCTAGAATGTAGCTATGTTTTAAGAATATTTTTTAATTCTTTGAGAATTTCATACAATTTTATACAATGAATTTTGATCATATTTGCTCCGAACTTCTCCCCTTAGCTCTTTCCAAATTCACCTCTTCCCCTCCACCCCACAACTTACATCCCTTAAACAAAATAAAAATGCCAGGCAGTGGTGGCCCACACCTTTAAGCTCAGCATTGGCAGGTGGGTCTCTGTGAGTTCAAAGCCAGCCTGGTATACAGAGGGAGTTCCAGGACAGCCAGGGCTACACAGAGAAACNCTGTCTTGAAAAACTTAAAACAAAAACCTATTGACTCCAATTTGTGCTACCCATATACTTCTGGGTGTGTGGCTATCCACTGGAGCATGGTCAACTTACCAGGAGCCACACCCTTAAAGAAAACTGACCGTCTCCCAGAAGCCATCAGCTGCCCATAGGTCTCTAAGGACTCATGAACCCCTTCCTACTCTACTCCGTGCTAGAATGGTGATTGGCTTGATGGTGTGCAGTTCTTGTGCAGGCAACCACAGCTGCTGTGAGTTCCCAAATGCAGCCGTCACTCTTTCAACTCTGGTACCCCTGACCTCCAGCTCTTACTGTTTCCACCCACTCTTCCATGACTCTCCCTGAGTCCTGGGAAGGGAGTATGATAAAGGTGTTCCGTTTGTGCCTGAGTATTCCATCATTACTTGCTCTCTGCACTTTGACCAGTGCTGAGTTTCTGTGTCAACTGCCCTCTATCTGATGCACAATGAACCTTCTCCGCTTGGTCTGAGAGTAGCATTGATCCTGGTTCAGGACTGCTCCACCAGAGTGTAGTGATGTTGTGAAACCAAAGGAATGTAAAGGTGGGAAAGAGTGTTGGGAAGCAGCTTCGGAGTACAGCCCCATCATGAAGTAGTGGATACTCACTAGTACTCTGAAAAAGAATTGAGAATGAGCAAACCCAGAAGACAGAAGCAGGTAGAAGCCAGCTACCAGTAAAGCAATGGTATCAGCACTCATCTAGACCAAAGGGAATGTCATTGGAGCCCCTGCCCTCAGCAGGGACAGCTCCATTTGTCCAAGGTTTTCATGTCCACTGCCTGGGTCCCAGTATCCCCATGCCCTTCCCTGCACTTACTGTGTCATCTGTTTGCTATTTCTCTGCAGGCCCAGGTTTTGTCATGCTCCAGTAGATTCGAAGCTGAGTTAAAAGCTGAGCAAGATGAGCGGAAACGGGAGGAGGAGACCAGGAGGCTCCGCCAGGCAGCCTTCCGGGAGCTCAAGGCTGCTTTTAGCACATAGTCCTGCTGACCTGACCCATGACCACAGCTGTGCCTTACTGATGTCCTGCAGGAGATGACCAGAATTTTCATTTTTTACCCTCTGCCTGAATGGCCGCCTCCTCAACACCCCAGGCCTGTTTCTTAGTGCCTCTGGCTAACCAGAGGCTGCTTTCATCCTTCCCAGGGTCCTGGCCTCTTCCAAAAGGCTTGCCAGCTGGCCTTTCCTGCCTTCACTACTGCTGTTATCTGTAGCCGAGACTTGTTTCTTCTTGAAAACCGTCTTTGTCCCTGCGTGGTTCTGTGTCAACGAGTCCTGTTCATCTATGGTCCTCAGAGGACATGTTGCCCGTTTCTTGGATGGTTCTTCCTTGTGTCCTTGCATTGTTTCCTGGCCACCATCTCTCTTCTTGTCACTACTCAGATGGTATTGACTTCTTTTTCACTGTCTTCCATCCTAGTGTGATGGTGGCATTTGAAGGAGGACTTGTGGATCACTCCTTATCCCCTCTCCAACTGGGGACTAGCTTGCTGTCATATTGCCTGTCTCCTGGCCCTTAACAGTGCCCACCCTCTAGTTCTCCCTCATCCTTTTCTTTCTATTTCAGCCATTTCCCTACTCCTAAGTCCTTTACTGTAAGAGTGAAAGAATTGTTGGAAGTAATATTAATGATTAAGCAGAAGGATATCTTTCACCTGACTCCATGCAAATCAGAGTGGACCCCTGGAATTCTCCAGTGACGCATCAAGATCTTTTGAAATCCCAGAAGTNGTGACCATCTTCCAGTGTCTGACATCAGCTCCAAGGAGCTAAAGGAAAGGTATTCGCACGCATGGGACAGATTTTTGTATCTTGCGAGTTCTTGGGATTTCTCACAAATACCAGGGGGATGTATTTTTTAACAAAAAAAAAAATTCCCAATGTTATATTTATTACTTCTCTTTTGTAACTGTTGTCTTTGCAATAAAGAAAACATCTACTCTTCTATCCTACAGCTGTTTCCTTTTAAATAAAATGTGCAAATGATCTTTGCCTTCACACCAGTGTGCCTTTGGTCCTTTTTGAATTAGAGGATGGAAGACTGTGTTTTCTATGGGTCATTTCAGCCTTGGGCTTCTGTTGCTACTGAGTCCCGAAAATGTGGGTAGAAACAGGAACAGGACTGGTGAGGCTGGGAATGGATGTAGACCAATGTGTGGAATACTTGCCTAGCATGCATGAAGCCCTGAGTTCAGTCCAAGTACCACATACAACCAACCAATCATGAGAGTACACTCCTGTAATCTGAACACTCAGGAGATAGATGCAGAATTCAACGTCATGGTCACCCTTGGCTGTAGAGTGAGTTGAGGCCAGGCTGAGCTATGTGAGAACTTATTTTTAAGAAATCAAACAACAAAAACAAAAGGAGGACCTGGAAAGTGGGTCCCCACTGATGACCATCATACTGACATTGCCACCTGCTCTCCCCTTCCCACCAGTGAGAATGTTTTCAGCTGCTGGTAAAAGCTGCAGTTTTGTTTCTTTTACTTGTAGATCCCTTGAAACTCCTACTAGGGCGTGGCTTTAATTAATAATACGTTGAACCTTAGTGCATCAAATTTAACAAATATTTCACATTAATGAAAGAAAATGATGGGTAGTCAGGGCCAGAGATAGAGAGGTATATAAGATACTGAATTTTTTTTTTTTTTGCTCAGTTTCTCTGTAAACCTAAACTTCTTTTTAAACCACTCTATTAATGACCAGCAAGATGGCCCAGCAGGTACAGCTGCTTATTACCAAGTCTGAGAACTTGCGTTCAATACCCAGCCCCCCATGTTAGAGGAAGAGAACCAATGCCTTCAAGTCGTCCTCTGGATTCCACATGCATGCCTTAGCACATGAATGTCCACCGCCACACCCACATTTTTAAAAGGTTAAGGCTGGTGAAATGGCTCAGCAGATAACGGTGCTTGCTGCCAAACCTGATAACCTGAGTTTGATCCCTGGGTCCCATGTGATATAAGGAGAGAACAACTCTCCAAAGTTTTCCTAGATAACTAGGAAGAGGAAATCTTAATTGAGAAAAATGCCTCCATAACATTGGCCTGGGCAAGCCTGTTGAGCATTTTCTTAATTTGTGGTTGATGTGGGAGGGCCTGGCTCACTGTGAATGGTGCCGCCCACCCCTGGGCAGGTGGTTCTAGGTGTTTAAGAAAGCAGGCTGAGCAAGCTATGTAGGAGCAAGTAAGCAGCTCCCCTCCATTGCTTCAGGTCCTCCCTTGAGTTCCTGCCATGACTTCCCTCCATGATGGACAGTGACTGGACCTGTAAGCTGAAATAAACCCTTTGTCTCCAGGTTGGTTTTCATGTGGTATTTTATCACAACAATAGGAACCCTGAGACAGATAATTTGAGGCATCCTGGGTTACATGAGAGACTGTCTCAAAAAACAAAACAAGATAAAAGCAAAAGCCAAAGAGAAAAGAAGTCTTTCTGTACAAACAGGCCAAAATAAAAGCTAAAATTCTCAAGTGATACAAAATGTCCCACAAGAGTTTTTAGGACAGAAGATGACATACATTGGGCCAGGTGACCACAAAGAGCAGGAGTACAATGTCTTTGTGCCCTGGTGGTCCATGCTCCGTGTCCTGCTCCCTTCATAGCTGTAACCTCTGGTTCCCAGGCTCCATCTCCAGGGCCAAGGCCAAAACCCAGCCCTTTCCTGGTCCTTCCCTGGGGCTCTACAGTGACCTGACTGGTTCTTCTGCTCTCCTTTTGCCTGATTGTCCACTGTTCTGCTGGGATACCCTGAAACGCAAATCTGTTCCTAGCATCTCTAGAGCTTCCAGCTTTGACCCCTGCTCACCTGGTCTACTGCCCTCCTCCCTTCCCTTTGGAACCAGAAGGCCAACGACTGTGACTTGGGGAGCTGTCCCTGGAAAGTGCCACACCTCCAGCCTTGTACAAGCTGTTTCCTCTGCTCACTTGCACTTCCTCCTCCCTCCCACTAGTGATCTACTTCTTGTTGGCTTAGAGTGTCTTCCAGAAGCCTTCTTGCTGCTCCTTGGAAGGGGAAGGAACACCCTAGGGTTCCCTTTTTACTTTGAGGCTTTGCTCTGTTGTAATCTTAAGGCACTTGGGCATTCCACAGGATTCCTGACTCTACCTCCTCACCTTTCTGTTAGGACTATGACCTTCTGAAAAACACATTTGTTTACCATTTAGTGTGTGTGTGTGCTTGTGTGAGTGTGTGTGTGTGTGTGTGTGTGTGTGTGTGTGTGTCTAGAGGTCAGAAGACAACTTGCAGGAGTCAGTTCTTTCTTTCCACCATGTGGATCCCTGGGATTGAACTCAAGTTGTTGGGCTTGGTAGCAAGCACCTTGCTTTGCTGAGCCATCAAGCTGGCAAAGGACTATGAACCTTTGCAAGGGCAGGAAGTCTGCCCTGTCTGCTGCTATAGGCCTAACAGGTAACTCGCAGATTGGTGTGTAAATTTCACAAAGATATGTCAAGTTTGTTGAATAAAGGGAGATAGGCAAGGCAGGATCCTCATCACTGATGTCAGAGAACGGAAATAGGCAAGGCAGGAGCCTCATCACTGATGTCAGAGAACGGAAATAGGCAAGGCAGGAGCCTCATCACTGATGTCAGAGAACGGAGATAGGCAAGGCAGGATCCTCATCACTGATGTCAGAGAACTTCCAAGCACCTGTTGTTATAATAATAAATACCCAAGGTCCAATGAGCTTTGTAAGAAAAGTTTATGAACATGGTATTGGCATCAGTTCACTGTTGAGAGCCCTCATCAGAGACCATCAGCATAGCAGGATCAAGTGTGGGTTAGAGGAATCATGGGGTCAGATAGGACTTCCAGGATGAGGGGGAAGCTACGCTTACTGTTTTTATAATAGTTCTCTCNGGAGAACAAATTCATGGGCCCCTGGAGGAAAATATGAATCCCTTCAGAAGGCTGTGCTCTCTGTGACCTAAGGACCTCCTATCACAGGGTCTCATGTAGCCCAGGTTGGCCTCAAACTTCCTATGTAGCTGAAAAGGACATTAGATTTCTGATCGTCCGGACTCTACCTCCTAAATGCTGGGATTACAGGCATGTGCCACCTGTATGCTAGGCAAATACTCTACCCACTGACCTATTATATCCTCAGTCTTCTGCTCTGCAATTTAAAAAGTTGTATTTCTGGGTATGAATGTTTTGCCTGAATGTATGTGTGTGTACCACCTGTGTGCCTGGTGTCCTTGGAAGTCAGAAGAAGGCTTTGGATCTCCTGGAATTGGTGTTATGTTTGTGAGACAGCACATGGATGCTGGGAATTAAACCAGGGTCCTCTGCAAGAGCAACCAATGCTCTCAATCACCAAGCCATCTCTTGAGTCCATGGCTGCATTTTAAAGTGCCCACAAACCTCAACACTACCACACCAAGGACCAAGTCTCACAAACCATATCTAACCCCAGGCAGGCCTTTGACACGTGGCCTTTTCCTGAGGGGACAGCTCTAAAAGTGAGGGCAGCTGACACTGCATATGCATTGGGAAAAAAAAAAGCAACTAGGAGTTTTGCCTCTGCCCAGGTGTCACTGTTTGATGCAAATGAAATTTAGACTCAATCTCTAGTGACTCAGGGCTTGGTAAGCCTCCATGCTCTTACCTGTAAAATGAGAATGACTAACTACCAGGCAGGTCTCATGCCTGGATTAGTTCTCAGGACATGAGTTCCCCTCTCTACTTGCCATCCTCCACAACTGCAACTCTATCTCCTCCTGAGCTTCAGGTCTTTATATTGAGGTCCAGTGGCCCAGGAATGTTTAGTCCTGGCTGTTGTCCTTGCCCCAAGGGCAGGTGTCCATTTACCGGCTTCTCTGGTCTNTTGTGGTGGTGGTGGGAGAACTCGTACTCCTTGTCTGTCTCCTTAGCTGCCTTGCCCTCTGCAGCTGACAACTGTTTATCTGAGTCTGATCATGTGGCCTGATACTGTGGCTTTGTCTCCTGGATGTGTACTAGGATGTGTACAGATGTGTACACATCTGTACTAGGCTAGATTCCCTGCCCACCTGGCCTGGCTATAGAAGAACAGTAGATCCACAGTTATCTAGCAGGTTCTGTGATTGATCTATCTATCTATCTATCTATCTATCTATCTATCTATCTATCTATCTATCTATCATCTATCTATCCATCCACCTATTCATCCATCTATTCATCCATCCATCTGTCTAATGAGATAGAGTCTTACATTATAGTCCAATCTGGCCTTGAACAACTCATGGCAATCCTTCTGTTTCAGTCTCCTAAATGCTGAGATTAGAGGTGTGAGCTAGCACAGCAGACTGACAGGACTGTTAATGGTCAGTTTCTTGTCTTCTTTTAGAAACCAGTCACTTTTACCATGTGTAACCAGTGAGAGGGTACATTGCTATTTATTGTCTCCTTTGCTCGTCTGTTTGGGATAGTGTCTCCTTATATAGCCCAGGCTGGCCTGGAACTCATGATCTTTCCTGCTCCAGTCTCCCAAAGACTGGGGTTACCAGTGAGTAGTCAGCTATCGTCTTTTTTAAAGATTTATTTTTATTTTTCATATTATTATTGTTTTGAGACAGAGTCTCTCTATGTAGTCTTGGCTGTCCTGGAACTTGCCATGTAGACTAGGTTGACCTCAAATTCCCAGAGATCTGTCTGCCTCTGCCTCTATTTTTATTATTTTTAAACTATGTATATGTATGTATGTTTGTATATGAGTGTGTGTGAGTGCAGGTACCCACAGCTTCCAGAAGAAGGTGTCAGATCCCTTGGAGCTAGAGATATAGGTGGTTTTGAGTCTCCCAACATGGGTGAGGGGATCTAAATTCAGGTCCTCTGGAAGAGTAGTGCCTCTTCTCAATACTGAGCCAGCTGCCCAGGTTTGCTGCTGTCTTTTTGACAATTTGATGATTTTCAACATTGAAATTTCGACCTGTGTTTGTTACTTATTTCTGCATTAACAAACCATCTGATGACTTAATAGCTCAAAACAATAATTACCTTTCATCAGCTCACAGAGTATTTGAGGGCTAGAGATTCAGAAGCAGTTTAATTGGGTGAGTCTGACTCAGGGTCTCTCATGTGGCTGCAGTTCAAATGCCATGTGGAGTACCATCATCTGAGGCTTCACTGGGGCTGGAGAATCTGTTTCTAATGTGACTCACTCCTGTGATTTAAAGGTTGGTGTCAGCTGTTGGCAGAAGGCCTCATTTGTCTGCCACAGAAACATCACTGGGTGTCTTGAGTATCTTCCCAACATGGCGAAGCACTTGCTGCACCCCTGGCCTTTTCCCAAGAAACAAGATGCCTTTGTTTTCAGTGCTGGTTTGTGTTGATGTGTGATCTACCTGTGGACAGATTGCCTAGGTGTGGTCAAGGATTTTATTGTTAGAACACTGACTGGGTGGATTTAAACCCAGCACAAGTGCTCAAGAGAGGAAATTGTAAGTCATTACAGTCTTTAAGATGTCGCTTCAGAAAGCACACTGTCATTCCCCAGTATCCCACTGATTACATAGGTTAGCTTTATTGAGAAGAATCAGCAGGAGCCGTCTTGGAGCTAACCATTATAGAATCAGTCAGAGTTCTTAATCACCAGTAACAGAATCTAAGTCAGACTGGTTGAAACAGGAAAACAATCGATTGAGAAGACACTGATGAGCTCCCAGAATGACTAGCAGAGGGAGAGAGTGAGTATAAAGCTAAGAAAATGGGCATGAGGCCAGGCAACTGGGACACAGGCCAAGAGCACACCCTGGGAACCGGCCAAGGATAGTGCCACTGCCCCGGCTGCTCAGAACTCTGCGGTGTTGTGCTTCTTCGGGTCATTTACTCCGGCTCCAGACTCCAGGGCTAAGCTCAGTCATGTGCCCATGAGTTGGCGTTGAGGGGTAGCATCTGGATTTTTTTTTTCTTCTATAAAGGGAAGCAGGTGCTGCCAGGTACTGCTTCACACCAACATTCTTACTTCCTCAAACATGGGAAAGTATTCCAACTGCAGAAGTCACTAGAAAGTGGCAGGTATCCACTGCACAGGCACCCATGGGTTTTTTGTTTGTTTTTTTGACAGGGTCTCACTGTGTAGCCANTGCTGGCCTGGAACTCACAGTCTTCCTGCCCCAGCCTTCCTGGNGCTAAGATAAGAGTGTACATGACTGCTCCCACCTTTATTCATGACTTTGGACCTTGGAGTACTTCCTATAGGTAAAAGGTAGAAGTAGAGGAGGAAATACATTTAAGGGAACATATATATTTAAGGGAACAAACATATTCTTTCTTTCTTTATATTATTTTTGTTTATTCTTTGAGAAGGTCATACATGGATACAATGTATTTTGATCATATCCACTGCTCTCCTGCCCACCTCCAACTCCTCCCTAGTCAGTATTCTTTATAACAATAAAACCCTTGACTGCAGTTAGGCAGTCTGGCTACAGGTGGATCACACATTGATACAAACAGACATTGAAACCAAAAAGACATCTTGTTCCTTGGGAGAAAGCCAGGGGTACAGCAATATGCATGGTAATGTTGCATGTTTTGCTTGTCAGTTTTAGAAGGGAGACATAAACCCAAATCTCTGCCCAAGAAAACCTGTAAGTTTCACGAGAGCAGCAACCAGGTGGGTTTTGGAGTAACTATCGTACCCCTAGAATGGAGTAGTGCTGAAAACACAGGGGTCCATTGTCCTTGTTCAGATACACAGAATTTGGTACACATGCACTAAGGGGAGGAGTCATGGTCCTATAGGCCAGGATGAGGAGAGGTATTCAGTTTTTTCCCTTTATGTTTTGAATTTTTAAAAAATTGTAGCTCTGTAAGTAGGTACTGCTTTCATACTATAATAACTACTACCATTGTCACTGCTATTTTTATTTTTCAAGATAGAGTCTTTTGTATTTCAGGTTGGTCTTGAAATTGACATGTAGCCAAGGTCTTTGACTTCTGATTCATCTGCCTCCACATCTGGAATGCTAGGATTATAGACTTGTGCCATCATGCTTCATTTCTGCAGTGCTGGGGGTCCATTCCAGAGCTTTGCGCATGCTAGGCAATCACTCTACTCACTGAGCTACCCCTCCTCCCACCGCTGGTATTCTTAGTAATAATGACCCAGATCTGGTACTTGGCATGGGGGCTCATGACACTCAGAGGCAGAAGGATAGCTTCAAGTTCAAGTGTCGTACACATAGTGAGTTCCAGGTCAAGAAGTGCTATGTAGGAGAATTTATCTCCAAACAAACAAATCAAAACAATGAGAATGGGGATAAGGGCAAGTAAGCATGGGAACACTGGCATGTAATGGCATGTCGGTAATCCCAGTAAGCAGAAGGGTCAGAAATTAAGGGCCATCTTTGGCTACATACCCAGTTTGATACCAATGATCTGTCTTAGTTAGGGTTTCTATTGCTGTGATAAAACACCATGACCAAAAGCAACTTGGAGAGGAAAGGATTTATTTCAGCTTACAATTCCATATCACAATCCATTATCAAAGGAAGCCAGGGCAGGAACTCAAACGTGGCAGAAATCTGGAAGCAGGAACTGATGCAGAGACCATGGAGGAACAATGCTTACTGGCTTGTTTCTCTTAGTTTGCTCAATTTGTTTTCTTATACACCCCAGGACTACTTTTCCCAGGGTTGGCANCATCCGCAACGGGCTAGGCTTGTCTACGTCAATCATCAATCAAGAAAAACGCCTGAAGACTTGCCTATAGAGGCCAATCTTATGGAGGCATGTTCTCGATTAAGATTCCTTCTTCTGGAGAGAACCAGTTCGGAAGGTACCCCCTGATCTCCACATGTGCATCATGGCATGGACCTCTTCCCTCAGCATACACAGTAAGTAAAGAAATGTAATTAAAATAATTAAAAGTAATTCTTTCTTTTCAACTTGTATCAAGTTGACATAAAACTAACCATCGTACTAGCCTACCTAATGTGTGACAATCTTTTACAGAGGAGACACAACGCATACATGTCTATTCACCTCAGATAGGGATACCACTACAAAATACAGATACCACCAAAGTCTAACTTGGTGAACCAATGGGTTTTATTGGGGTTACTTACAGGAGCAGATATTACTCCAAGACAGCTTCATCACCAAGTCCCACCTCAGCATGGGTGATAGCTCTTGAAAGCTGGGAACCTGAAGCACACTACACAGTGGGCTGGCAGCTCAACAGGTTGGAAAGCATCCTTTCCAGGGGCTCAGTTAGTGTAAGCCTCTTCCAGGAAGCTCTGTTCGTGTCTGCTTTTCCAGGAGGCTGATCTGGTCTGAGAGTGTTCTTTGAAGTTTGGATTGACAGTGACTCTTAGCAGTCCTTAGTGTTTACTCTTGGGAGGGAGAAACCTAGTGAATCTTGTCAGTTTTAGGGACTTCCTGGAGTTACTTTGAGTTGTTTACTTTCTGTTTTAAGGAGCTTGCCTTAAATATTTTAGCCTTGGAGGAAACTGCTACAGAACACTTAGATGACATGAAACCATGTCTCAACCTTTCACCTCAACACAAAAGGAAAAAAGAAGGCCAGTGAGATGACTTAGTGGATGAATTGCCACCAAGTCTGATGACTTGAGTTTTATTCCTGGACCCTATGTTGCTAGAAGGAGAGAACCAACTCCTGAAAGTTGTCCTGTAATCTCCACTCTTGGGTTGTGGCATACACACACACACACACACACACACACACACATATACACACATGCACGAACATACAAGGTAAATGTAAAAAATTTTTTTAGAAATAAAAGAACAGAGTCTGGAAGTAGTGATGTACACTTATAATCCTAGCACTCAGGAAGCTGAGGCAGAAAGATCTTGAGTTGAAGGCCAGGTTGGGCTACAGAGTTCCATGCCAGTGTAGGTTACACAGACAGACCCTTTCTCAACTTCCTTCCTGAACAAACACACAAATAAGAAAGAGATGGTGTCTCAGTTTCGTTTTCTCTTGCTGTGATCAAATATCTTAAAGAAAACAACTTCAGGGAGATTTGTTTTACTCACAGTTCAACATACAGACCATCATGGCTGAGAAGTCAAGGCTGCAGCTTGAAGCAGCCACTCACATCAGAGGACAGGGATGAAAGAATACTGCTCCTTAGTTCCCTCTGTCCATTATACAGCCCGGGATACTGGTCAGTGAATGGTGCTGCCCACAGTGGGCCGGTCTTTCCATCAAGAGAATCCCCTACAGGCATCTGCAGAGGCCTATAATACTCCCCAGTGATTCTAGATCCTGTCAAGTTGACAACACTAACAATCACAGATGGGAATATATGACCAGAAATACAATGAGAGGAACAGTTCAATTGTGTCTGAGAACTCTGGGACAGCAGAAATAGGAACCCCTAAATATATTTGTGGCAGTTTGAATGTAATTGGCCCCCATAATCTCATAGGGATTATGGCACTCATGGCATTATTAAGAAGTGTGGCTTTGTTGGAGTGGGCATGACCTTGTTGGAGGAAGTGTGTCACTGTGGGGCAGGTTTTGAGGTTTCCTATGCTCAGGATACCACCCAGTGTGTCAGTCAATTTNCTGGTCCCTGCAAGCCAAGATGTAGCCAGCATGACATCTGCCTTCACACTGCCATGCTCCCCACCATGATGATAATGGATTAAACTCTGAACCATCCCAATTAAGTGTTTTCCCTTGTAATAGTTGCTGTGGTCATGGTCTCTTCGCGGCAATAAAAACCTTAACTAAGACAGTGTTAAAGACTGAGAAAAGAGATAGTATTTTGGAACACACCATGGAGCATTAGGTAGAATAATGCATATTTTTTCAAGATTTTTTTATGGCTTAATTTTCTTGGGCATTCAAAGTTTGGAAAAGAATTTAAAATGTCCAAGAAGTTTTATAGTAAAAGTCTGCTTTTCTAAAATGTAAAAATGGATTTATTTTCACAGTTATCATCTCAATGGCCTCTCTTGCTCTTTCTTCAGCTCTCTGCCTTGTTATCTTCAGACAATCTTCCCTGTGTTTTCCCTTTGTTTTCTAGGCCAACACTCTTAGAGTCCTATGCTGGTTCATTTCCCATCACTATAACAAAATACTGAAGTTTGGTAACTTTTTAAAGAAAAGAGGCTCACTCCCAACTCACAATGATCCTCCTGCCTCATCCTCCTGAGTGCACAGATTTTAGGTCTAGCTCTCTTCATTTCTCCATTTTTATAAGGGCACCAGCCATATTGGATTAGGGCCTATCCAAATTCATTTCATTTTATCTTGAGTAACCTTTGAAGACCTGTCACTGGATAAAGTCACATTCTGAGGCACTTGGGGGTGAGGATGCCNGCGTCCCTTTTTGGGAGACACACTTTCATCCATAATCATGATGTTCCAGACTCTGTTGCTGTGAACAAATTACTCTAAGACATAATGGCCTCAAAGGTCCATTTTATTATGCTGATGGATTCAGTGGATCAGGAATTCAGACGAAGTGCCATGAAGGTGCTTGTCTCTCCTTCATGATGTCTTGGGCTTAGATGCCCTGGGATGACCTGACTGGCAGGGCCAGATTCATCTGGTGGTTTTTTTCCATTNAGACAGTCTGGCTGTGGGCTGAGACTTCAGTTGGTGTTGTTGATGAAGAAGCCACACACANGGGCTGCTTCTTGTGGTTTAAACTCAAGGCAGTGTTCTAATTAGCCTTCATTGTCAGTTTGACACAGCCTGGAGTCATCTGAGTGGATTGGCTTTCCCATTGAGGAATTGCCTAAATTAGATTGGCCTGTGGGCCAGTTGGTGGGTGATTGCCTAGGTTGTTAATTGATGTAGAAGGGCCTGGCCCATTGTAGGCAGCAAAGTTCCGTGGGCAGGCAGTTCCAGGTTGTATAAGAATGCTAGCTGAGAATGGGCCTAGGAACAGGCTAGCAAGCAACCCTTTCCACAGTTTCTGTCTTGAGTTCCTGCTTAAATTCCTACTATGATTTCCTTCATGTGACCTGGAAGTGTAAGGCAAACAAATCCCTGAGTTGCTTTTGGTTAGTGTAACCCCCACCCCCCACCCCCACCAGGGTTTCTTTTTGTAGCCCTGGCTGTCCTTGAACTCAGAGATCCCTGCCTCTAGGACTGGGATTAAAGGCGTGCACCACCACCACCCAGCTTGGTTAGTGTTTTATCACAAACAAAAATGAAACTATAGCAGGCAGTCATAAGACATTTGGACTTAGTGAAAGCTTTGCTTCGAAAGAGATTGTTTAGGCAAACAGGATGAAGCCGTGTTACCCCTCATAATCTAGCACCAGGGAACCTGTCATTTCACGTCTACTGCCCCCGTTCATATAGGGACCCAAAGGAAGGCAAGTTGACTCTACTTCTGGAAAGGGCAAGGAAAAATTAGTCTACTGTTGTACACTTGGTCTTAGCCAAAAGGCTCAGAAGTGATGGCTGCTGTTGTACTTTAAAAATCGCTCTTTGGTGAAACATCAGAGAGCTAGTGTGACTAAAAGCAGAAAAGGAATGTGCCCTTCCTAAGGAGTACATAATAGATAATTTGATTGCATAGGTATTTGTTCAGTATTTATCATGTGTCAGGACGATGACAGCTGCTGAGGTGCACAGGTGCACAGTCAGTATGTGTTAGGTATTTGCGGCACTCTTACTCTGTGAGGAAAAGTCACAAAGCAAGGCAAATCTGATAAGAGTTTTATTAAGAGGAATGGGGGACAGAGAGGGAGTACACAGACAGGTCTGCGAAAGATACGTGAGGGAAATAGNGTGGAGAGCATGAGGGACCTGCTTTTTAAAGACTGGCCCAAGCATGGGTACTTGGGTCCACNTGGCTACTCCACGAATGCTCATAGGTTGCATAGGATTCATGACCCGGAAATGACCTGGGCAGAAATGACTGTCCCGCTAGAGCATGCTCGATCATGGTGTGTGTGTGTGTGTGTGTGTGTGTGTGTGTGTATGCATGCGTGTGTGTGTGTGTCTTGTAGACAAGTCCATACTTGTCTATAAGTATGGACTTTGAGTAAAAGCATGGGGTTTCATCAGCTTTTATCACCAACACCATCACCATCATCATTCCTTAGATTTGGCTCTTGCTTTCTGTAAGCTTATAAGTTAGGAAGGAACACATGGCTGAGGCACTCTGAAAAAGTTTGGCACTTTCTGATGAAGTCAAATTAATACCACACAACTATCCCTTTCCAAGTGAGAGGAAGAAATACCATCTTTCCTTGAGAGCCCTACCCTTGCTCAGCAGGGTCAGCATCACCTGGAAGCTGGTAGTAATACCGATCTCCAGTGGCCCCTTCAGACTCCCATGCTGCTGAAGGCTATCCTCCATCACCCATATTTCCCCTTTCCTTTCTTCTTTCCCCTTGTATGAATTATCTTTCTTGTTGCTGTGATAAAATAAAATGAAAAAAATTGCTTAAGAGAGAAATGGCTAGCCCATTGTGGTGGCACACACCTTTAGTCTCAGCACTGGGGAGGCAGAGGCAGGCGGATCTCTGTGAGTTCAAAGCCAGCCTGGTGTACAAAGTGAGTTCCAGGACAGCCAGGGCTGCACAGAGAAACCCTGTCTTGAAAAACTAGAGAGTGAGTGAGGGGGGGAGGAGAGGGGAAAGAGAGAAGAAGAGAAAGAGGGTGGAGAGAGGGAAAGAAAGAGAGAAGAGAGAAGAGAGAGGGGAGAGAGAAGAGAGAGAGGCCTATNTTGGCTCACAATTCAAGAGTATGGTCCACCTTGGTGGAGGTGGGGGTTTGTCATGATGGCAGGACCTTGATGTGACCGGTCACATTGCATCCAATGTTAGGAAACTGAGTATGATGAATGCTTTGCATGCTTTTGNGCAGCTTGCTTTCTCCTTTTTATTCAGTCCAGGACCCCAGCCCATGCAATGGTATTTCCCACTTTACCTCCTTGTGGGTTTTCCCACATCAATTAACACAATCTAGATAGTCTCTCACAAATTTGTCCAGAGATTTGTTTCCATGGTGATTCCAAATCCCATCAAGTTGACAGTCAAGATTAATCTTCGCTCTTCTGAATTTAATGCCCTTTTTATATAGTTTGACTTTGAAAGGGAATCAAGACTCAGGGAGGGAGGCAGAGAGGGAGGTTGGCGTGTGTATATGTTTACAGGTATTGAACCCAGGGCTCTCAATGGTCTAGGTATGTACTCTATGTCTGAGCTCTGAAACTCTAGTTTTCTTTTTCTTTCTTGCCTTCTTTTTTTGTTTTTTTTTTTTTTGTTTTTGTTTTTGTTTTTTTCGAGACAGGGTTTCTCTGTGTTGCTTTGGAGCCTGTCCTGGAACTCGCTCTGTTGACCAGGCTGGCCTCAAACTCACAGAGATCCGCCTGCCTCTGCCTCCTGAGTGCTGGGATTAAAGGCGTGTGCCACCACCGCCGGGCGAAACTCAAGTTTTCAACATTTAATTTTAAGATAAAGCCATTTGAGTACATTTGTAAAAAAAAGAAGTTTGATGGGAAGAACCATCTTAAAAAGAGGCTGGAGGATATAGTTCACTGGTTGTGTAAAGCTCTGGGCTGATCCCAAACACCAAAGGAAGTAGAGGGACGTGAAAAGACTAATGGGGCCAGAAAGACCGTGATGACTTGAGATGGTAGGTGTTATCAGATTTAGTTATAGTATGAGTTCCAGAAAGACAGCAGATAATTTCCTGTCTTCTGTATTGCTGGGTTTCCTATCCGTTATCTAGCAACCCTAAAACAGAACCGCAATATATAAAGGGATTGTAGGCCCGCATGTAGTGAGAGGGAGTCAGAACTTTAAAACCCTTCCCCATGATGGACAAACTGGCAGGAAAATACTAGACCAAAAGCTATGGAAAAGTTCTAGCTTGGAAAACCAGCTCCTAAGTGATGTGGAGATTTCTGTACTGCAAACGGGCACTGGCTTGGGTGCATTGGACAGTGAGTCACAGGGCTTCTGGCTGGGCTCCAACTGGAGACACAGGCTCAACTCTACGGCGGGTAGGAGCGTCCGTCAAAGGCCCCCGAACGCGCCTGCGCCGCCGCTGCTCCGCCCTCTCCCAGCCCTGCATCCGGGTCTCGGGAAGGGGCGTGCCCGACCGGAGGGGCGGTCCGCAGAGGAAGGGAAGATGTCGTGGGAAGTCGGAGCGCAGGGAGGGACCCGGGCGGGGATGGGGGCGGGCCGGGGGGCGGGCCGGCGCGCGGGGTCACGTGACGTGCGTGGCGACGTGTCGGCCATCTTGTGTTGTTGAGGCTGAGGATTGACTTGGGTTCTGAGAGACTCCTGTCCCGGACCGCAGGTAACCAGTGGCTCCGTGTGTCTCCCCTGCCCGCAGCCATCCCGCGCCCAGGCCCCGCCGTGGCTCCCCAAGCCGCCGTGGCCTGGCGCCCACCGTCGCGTCCCCGCCATTCCGGCCCGGGCCGGCCGCATGGACACACTTGAGGCTACCCTGCAGCGGCTGCGGCCGGCTGGGGGCGTCAGACGTGTGGACAGGGCAGGTGCGGGGTCGGCAGGATCCTCCTCCAGTGCGAGGGCCGCTGCGGGCCGGGGCGCGTTCCGGCCGAGGGCAGCCCCCTGCCTTCGCCCCCGTGGCATCGCGGGGGGAAGCCGAGGAGAGGAGGCGGGAGGCGGGGTGGGCAGTGTCAGGCCGGAGGGCTCGCCTTCCGCTGCCCGCTCCTCGGGGCCGGCCGCCCGCGCAGCCTCGGGGTGCCCCGGCTAACAGCTGCCGCGAGCCGACAGCTGCTCCAGCCGGCGCTCCTGCTCGCACCTGCCCCGGGGAGGTGCGCCCTTGCCTTCCTCCCCGAGCATCAGGGCTGGGGAACACTGCTTCCACGGCCGGAGGACTGGTGTGGAGCAGGCCCCAGGCGAGGTGGAGTCATGATCTGATCCTGGGACTGAGAGGCTTGGGAAAGTAGAGCCCGGGGCAGCTCCGGTCCCCGGAATGTTCACACCGGGTTGGTTGAAATGGGCAAGCAGTTTCCCACGAAGCACTCTTGAACACTTCAGTTTTGTAGCTGAAATATCAGTCAAGTGAGCAGGGAAGAGAGGGTATGAAAGAAGCAGGTTGTGTGACCGCATTTGGGAAGCAGTAACGTTGCTTTGCATTTACCTAGCACTGTCTCCCCTCACCTCCCGTGTTCTTGAAAGTCAAAGCACTTAAACACACCTAGTGGCTCTATTAGGAAGGTAAGAAGTCCAATATAACTTAAGAAATTAAGGGATGTGAATCCGTGATGGCTTCCTACCATATACCTTGGATTCTACGTAGTTTTGGCTCAGAGTGTTGTATTTAGGGACTTCTGTAGTTTCTCTCAACAGTGACTTCCCAGATGATAAAATTTATCCTCCTTTTTGTACGTTAATTTTCATCCTTTTAATTTTGTGGCTCTGACCTGCAGATATTGCCCATTTTGGTTAGAACACATACTTTGTCCTCACTTACTGATGCTTTCCTAGTGTAGCAGCTTTTGAATTGCTTAAACTGGGATGTATATATACTTTATTGTCACATTAGAAGACACTAGAAAAACACTTAGAAGTGACACGTATCTGGAAAAATATTACCAACATTGAGGAGTTAACATAGATGATGTTAGTGATTTGCTAGAAAGAAAAAGACCATATCTTGTTTGGTNTTTGACAGAGACTTTAGGGTTTTGTGGCTGGGGAAGAGGGGACTATATACTATTTGCTGCTGGTCATTCTTTTTTGGACAAACTTAAAGTAGTTCAGTAATATATGCTGAGGACAAACATTTCTGTTGTGGAGCTCATTTCTAGACCTCTAAACACTTAAGTAAAAATACACAAATGCTTCCTGATGTAATGATGGGGCTACATCCCTTAAACTGATTGAAAGTTGAAAATAGATTGTAAGCTGAAAATGCATTTAATACAGTCAGCCCACTGCCCATTGTAACAGCAAAGCATCCTGTAGAATCTCGATTATTTCCCCCTTGTGATTGTATGACTAGATTGTGATTTTGTGGCTCTCTGTTCCTAGCCAGCAATGCTAGGGAGTATTGTACCACATATTGCAAACTCAGGAAGAAATCAAAATTTGAGGAATGATTTCCACTGAACCCATATTGTTTTTATATCACAGTAAAGGAGAAAATCTTAGGTCAGCTGGGCGGTGGAGGCACACGCCTTTAATCCCAGCACTCAGGAGGCAGAGGCAGGCTGATCTCTGTGAGTTCGAGGCCAGCCTGGGCTAC
>LZPO01008015.1:342357-353727 GCA_001675575.1 Neotoma lepida
TAGGATCTTATCAAGGTGATCAAGCTGACCTGAAATTTAAAGCAACCTATGCAACATTTGTGCAAATGGGTCCTAGGTTCTATGTGTGCAAGATCATTTCATCTGTTGCAATAGTTTGTTTAAACCCCCTTGCAGAACTTTCTGTTAAATGTCCAAGATCTTCTATTTTATTGTTCTTTTAAAGACTTTTAATATTTCTTGTTACCTTTTCCTAAGCTGCTTTTATTTAATTTATTCAGGTATATCAATAGATATCTTTTTAACTCCCCGTCCTCCCTTTTCCCCTGTGGATATGCACTTCCTACTCTAATTGTACTTGATTATAGTCCACTCTGGGTGCAAGTACAGGTTTGTACCTATGTGATTGTGATCACACACATACACATACGCAAGCACGCATTAGTCACGATTGACAGATACACACACACGCACACACACACACACACACACACACACGCATGTACGTTGGGTGATTGTCCTCATACAGATTTTTACTTGACCCTTTCCCATTCACTGCTGATTTCTGTCACTCTAGCAAATAGTACTTGGAGTTGCTGCTCCACATTGTTGAGTACACTCAGACTAAAAGGGCATCTTTCCTTTTTATCATGTTCCCTTTGCTTCTGATCTTTTAATGACAGTCTTTTCTCCTCTCATAAGTTGAAGAGATTTAAGTACCATTTTAAAAAATGAAATGTAATCACTTTATTATAATAAACTCACAGATATATCACACNGTTAGTTTATGATGGCCACACAGACACATGGCCAGTCCCAAGCTTCATGGATCTCAGCAAATTTCTGTACAGTTAGAATAGTCACTCTTAAAAGTGCCAATTTAATCTAGCCTCCTTTTACAAAACTTTCTCTGCTGCCTGTTTATTTTGTCTGCTTCTGGATATGTGGAGCACATTTCGCTTGTTTTCTTGTATAATATTTCCTCAACAAATCTACGTTTGTGTAAGGCAATGGTGTCAACTTTACTGATCTGAAAGGTCAATTTGAAATTGTCTCAAGGCTAGCCTGGTCTATATAGCAAATTCTAGGGCAACCAGGACTACATAGTGAGACTCTTATCTCAAAGGCAGAAAGAAAGAAATTGTTAGGTAACTGGATTTGAATGATCTTTGTACGCCATGAAGTTATAGTTTTCCATTGCTTATAGTAATTAGATACCATTACATTTTATAGGTGCAGTGGGAGGTGGGGAAAAAGAATATGTAGTTTTGTGTGTTATATCCATTTTTCTTTATTTTTTCTTTGTTTTTATTTTTATTTTTTGGCAGAGAAACTTTTCCATGTCTGTAAATAGTGCCGCTGTCCTGCGATTGACAGGACGAGGAGGAGGAGGAGGAACAGTGGTGGGGGCTCCTAGAGGTCGAAGTTCTTCAAGAGGGCGAGGTGAGCTACGGGAATCAAATGATGATGGAAGAGGAGGAGGAGCCTAGGGAAATCACTGAATACTTGAATGCCTAATTAATTGAAAAGCAAACCAACTGCTCTTTGATGTCGACTGCAAATGCCTGAACATTTATTTTCTGCAGCATTTCTGAAATGCCTCCTCTATAGCCCCTGCTTTGGAGAGGAATATGTTTCTAACTGATAGGTTGAAGCAGGAGGGAGTCTACACACTCCTAGTTAACTTCTACAGAGTAATTATTGTTCACATTCTTCATCCCTGGAGCTTCTAATTGTGGAAACTAGAGCATCCTGAAGAGTTGTGGTTGCTGGAGCCACACTGAAGTCCCTGCAATATAGCATTTCTTTACAAGGGCCATGTACAGATATTACCATAGCCAGGTGGAACTTAGTGAGAAACACCTCAATACCTCTTAGGGGCTAGACCTCTTAGTGGGCAGAGCAAAATATAACCAGGCAGTGTCCACTGGCATACTGTGTAGTTTTATGAATTTGTGCCTTTTTCTTAGAAAGTTTCTNATTTGTTATTCCCTATTTTGCATTCATCGGTTTTCTGTTAAAATCCTTCTTGATGTTTCTAGTATTCCTCCTTCAGCATGAAGCCCTATGTGGGTTGAATCAGAACATTAGTCCAAATGTGTTACAATTTTTCTCTGAGAGATACTCTAGAAGTAGATTTGGATGTCAGCAGTGGGCCAAGGCCTTGCCTCCACTTTATGTGTGGGCACAATTATGGTTGTGGAGTACATACATTTTTTTTCAATTTTATTTATTTCAAAAAATTTTGAACATTATGTATCATTTGTAAATAATTTATACACATTATTTAAAATGGAGAATGTATTGTTTCGTTTAGAATGTGACTTCCATGTAGATTTGTGAACAATGCTAACTAAAACTTGCATTTTTTTCCCCCATAGGTACAATCATTTTTTTTTTTTCTTTGTAGTTTGTCTTTGTCTGGAACAGTAGTTTTTTAACCTGAGTGTTGTTGGTAGACTCGTCTGTAGAACTTAATAAGAAACAGCATTGCTGTAGACATTGAGGTGGTGAGAGCTAGGCATGTCTGCTTCACAAGTTGTGCTCAAGTCATCATCGTCTGGGATCTGTGCATATTGGTGTAATGATGTTTGGAGATGGAACTGACTGATTATAGTTCTGGCCTCCCCATGGGTATTTCCCATGCTTTCCTCCTGTGGGAGGAAGTAAGAAGAGGTTTCATTCTGGCAGCTTTCCCTCCTGTGCTCTTCAGGTCAAGCAGAGAAAAATTTCCTTAATCAAGAGTACAGACCACACACATCCTCCACCTGGTCTCTGTAGGCCTTAGAAAAACCTTACATATTAAGAAAGGAGCAGAACCTGGGTGTGGTAGTGCACGCCTATAATCCCAGCACTTGGGGGGTGTTGTCAGGAGGGTCAGGAGTTCAAGCCCAAATTTTAGCTACGTTAAGAATTTAAGGCCAGCCTGAGCTACATTAGATACTCCTACAGCAACAACAACCAAATTGGCCCCCCTACCCAACAAATATAATATACCAAAGCAACAACAAATAGAAATAAGTGAAGGATTCATGAGTTTTCCTGTTTTTTGTTTCTTGGAAGTGAGAGTTTTTTGTAATCAGAGCTTACATAAAACCCATATAAACTACATACATATGCTGTGACACACAAATAGTAAATTGACATGACAGTGTTGAAGGGTGCAGAACTAGTTAAATGGATGCACTCAGCTACTTGGAATGCTGTGGTCACAGTGGCCTATGATGCTTGTGACTTTGTATTTTCACTTAATTTTAACTTTCTGGTTAAATAATGATTATTGTGGCTTTTCTTTTGATTGTAGTATCTCTTTCCAACTCAAGGAAAAAACTCATATGCAAATCTACTGGCTTCTAGGCTTCAAAATATCCTGAAATTTAAGTGAACAAATGGTTAGTGGAAACAATGTAACATTATCTTTTTTTTTAATCTGGTCTGGATGCATAAGAATTTCATAAACGGTTAACGGCACCATTAGCATTGTTAAAAGGAAGCATATTTTAATCCTTAAAAAGATTAGGGCGAAATCTCAGGTAATAGGACAGTCCTTAAAGTTGAAGAGGTTGGTCACAGTATGTTTTCCTGCTTGTTCTTGTGTCTGGGAACTACATTTACAGATGATTTAAATGTGACATGGTGGAGCTCTAGAATCTGATATCTTTCTAATAGTGCCTCATTAGTAAAGCTTTAGTTACATGACCAGTGGCAGGGCCACTCACAGCTGCAGAGTATTTATGTATGCTCTCATTTTTAAAGTTCATCTACTTCAAGATGACTTTTTTGTTTGTTTGTTTGTTTGTTTGTTTGTTTGTTTGTTTTGTTTTTTTGAGACAGGGTTTCTCTCTGTGTAGCCTTGGCTGTCCTGGAACTCACTCTGTAACCAGGCTGTCCTTGAACTCACGAAGATCTGCCTGCCTCTGCCTTCNNAGTGTTGGGGTTAAAGGCTTGTGCTACCACCACCTGGTGAGAAAATTATTATTTTTTTTTTAAAAATACTATTTTTTAAAAATTTCATGTATGTGTTTATGTCTATGTGTGGTAATGTGTACTTAAGTACAGGTGCTCTCAGAGGCAAGAAGAGAGTGCTGGGTCCCTTGTAGCTGTAATTAAACAGTTGTGAGTCAGGCAGTGTGGGTGCTGGGAGCAGAACTCAGTTCATGCATGAGCTGTTAACTGCTGGGCCATCTTTCCAGCCCTGACAATTATTCTTGAAAATGAGAAGGGACTTTTTTCCTCATCCTAAAATCACTGTTATGGAGGAATATTCTTATGTGAGAATAGTTTACATTATTTTAGGATTTTAAATAAAATGAGTATTTATTCTGAATATGGGGCAGAGGGGAAGCTACTTAAACTTCAAGTTGACTTTAGGTTGACTTAAAGTGACATTGGTGAAACTGGAAGATAACTTTGAGATTATTAGAGTTGAACTGTGGTTTTCACTTCTGTTTTATAGAAGAAGTGGTTACTTAGACTAGTCAAGAGAATATCTGTTGTCCCTAAGATTACCCCTGTACAGTTCTGTGCATTGTTTCAGTAAGGGTCAAAGAAGTACAGCTGTGATCTGAGTCAATTCCTAATAGATTATGGCGAACAAGTAGAAGAAATACATGGACGCTTGAAGTTATTTACTTCATTGAATGCCTTATTCAAAATTTAGTGTTTTGGAGCAGGGGAAGTATTTTTGTGGCAGAGCGTTTGACTAGCATTTTTAGTGTGCTGGATTTGGTACCCAACACCGTACACAAAATAAAGCTCCATCATTTTCTTCTGATCATTTTGCTCTATGGGAGAAATTAGGCTAGGGANAGTTGCGAAGGTGTTTTTAGTTATAAATAGACCTCAGACTCTCAGTTTTCTCATCTATGTAGGATACAGTTGATATGTTAATTGGGAAAAGTGTGGAATGTGTAAAGCTGAAAGTGCGTACTGCTTGCTGCTCACACATCTGGCACTTGGTGTGTGTGTATCCTTGACTCTTAGCTATCAGGAGCGTGGACAAATACTATACATTGTTCTTGAGTATGCTTTTGTCATTCAGGAGCAAAGGTTTGAATTTCTATCAGTATTCTGTAGCTTCATATCATTCTAGGATGTTTTATATCAGAATTTATTTAGCCAAACATTATTAGGTTGTTTTTAGTGTTTTGAAATTGAAGTGTTCATTTTCATACACATATGTAGTCATGCCTTATTTAACAAGATACAGGCTGATAAGTGCCTCATTAAATGATGTTGTTTTCATTGATGTGTGAGCATTGTAATTTACAGACGTTTAGATGGTTTAGATTAATCACTTGGCTTGGCCTCTTGATACAATTAAGATACAATGATTACTAGATATATGGAATATTGTTTTACAGTAAATTTAAAATAAGAGGTACACTTGAAAATATAGTATAGTGTAGTATAGTGAATCTACAAATCAGTAATATAGCCTTTCATTGTCACAGTCACATATTGTATGCTACATGCTGTCAAATACACCATATTTTTATGTGACTGGCAGTACGTGGATTTCTTTAGACCAGCCACCACAAATACTTGAGTAACTTAAGGAGTATCTAGTTAGTACAGAGTTTTCAGCTCCATTATAATCTGGTTGATCTGTAGTTATAGTAAGTAGCTATCACTGATTGAAACTATATGCAGTGCATGATGTTTTACATGCTAGGGAGTGCCTCTCTCTCTTTTCTTTTTTCCTCTTCCCCTTCCTTCTTCATTTTCCTTTCCCTTTCCCTTCTGTCCTTACCATCTTTTGCAGGCTTTTTGAGTTATTCCTGAAGTAGTGCAGGTTGTCTTTGAACTTTTGATCCTCTGCTTTGGCCCCCTGAGTGCTAAGATTATAGGTATACTCCACCACACTTGACTCTGCAAAGGTATTTATACTGGGATAAATTCTGAGTAGAGTCACAGGTTGATAGTTAACCAGATGGCTTTCATAGAAGTGTGTTTACATTTGAATTGCAAAGTCTCTAAATCCCTACACAACCAGCTCTGTGATTTGATTTTAGTGTTGCTATTTTCCTTACCTCAGGATTTGAGTCAATTATGAAGGATGCCTTTTATCCTGTAAGAATGCAGTTCACAATCCTAAAGTTGTACAGTTCACTCCCACTCTTCTTTTTCTGGGATTAGATAAAAGTATTTTATTGTGCTTGACATTTTCCACTATAGTTTCTCTCTACAAAGTCTCCGTATTAAGATTTTCCCAGTAGTTATTGAAAATAATCCACTAAAGCATTCAATTTATAATGGTTTATTGAACTTAGATTTTCACTGTTGACCTTATCATTGAAGAACTTCATGTTGATATTGTTTATTGTTCAGAACTGGGATTCTTTGAGTGGTAGTTTGTTTTGTTTTTCAACCCATAGTTCAGCTACATCAGAGNCATTATGGGCCCTGCTAAATACTTAAATGTAGACATCCTGCTTTGTACAGGGACAAGCAGAACTTCACAGAGATTAACCTTTGATGTTGAACATGTGCTGGGTGTTGGTTTCTGACTATTTCCCCTCCCCCTGTTTTCTTATTTTCAGGCAGAGGTAGAGGTGAATGTGGTTTCTACCAAAGAAGTTTTGATGAAGTAGAGGGTGTGTTCGGGCGAGGAGGTGGCAGGGAAATGCATAGATCACAGAGCTGGGAAGAAAGGTAACTAAAGTGTTCAGATTGTAATGTAAGGATTTGTTGGTCTATAAAACTCACTCCATAGTGCTTTCCTGCAATGCCAGTTACTTGGCATGCTGAGGGAAGAGATTCTGGAGTTGAGGCTATCCTGCATAATTTAGCAAATTCCTAACTCAAAATAAAAATGGAAAAAAGGGCTAGGATTATAACCCAATGGTAGCTCTCTGGGGAGGTTTAGCCCTCAGTACTCCAAACAAAACAAGCACACCGCGTTCCTTTTGTGACTGGTACAGGGTTGCATGTTCCTGTGATCCTAGAATTCCAGACCAAAATGGACTACATAGTGAGATCTAGAGAATTACAAAGATTGGGTGGGAAACCTGTCTCCTCTCTAACCCCCCCACCCAAAGAAAGAACATTCTGAAAACATAGAACCTACCTATTTTCTGCTTTTTACAGAGCTGAAGACTCTGTGTACAGTTACAGAACTTCATTCAAAAGTATTATTAAAAAGCCATCGTGGTTAGAAAATTTTAGATGATTCTTGTTTAAAACTATAAGCATGAATAGATGAATAAATTAGTGCAAGCATGGATAATTGGTTTGTTATTTCTTTTAGCAGTCATTTTATTGGTTGATATGTCATTTTGTTGGTATGAAGAAATGCATCTTCTTAAGGTTTTTGACTTTGTATGAAGTCTGGCAAGATAAACAAGGGCAGTTGCATAGTGCTGGATGTAAAGGAATAGCCATTGTAGTATATATAATATAAAAAATGGAGAAAGCATGCTTCTAGCTGGGCGGTGGTGGCGCACGCCTTTAATCCCAGTACTCGGGAGGCAAAGGCAGGCAGATCTCTGTGAGTTCGAGGCCAGTCTGGACTACCAAGTGAGTTCCAGGACAGGCTTCAAAGCTACACAGAGAAACCCTGTCTTGAAAAAACCAAAAAAAAAAAAAGGAGTAGCCCAAACAGATGATAGTGCCACTGGATAATGAAATGTCCATGCAATAGAATATAATATCATGTAATCATTAAAGTTAAAGGTGAGCCCTGATCTCAAAATAAGGGTGTAGAAGACTTAGGGGTATAACAGTGGTAACTGTCTTGCTTAGCACCCCGAAGCTCTGGATTTAGTACTCAGGACCACAAACATAGGAAATTTAATGATGTGGAAAAACATTGCCAAAGTAGTGTATAAAATAGCCCATCATGTTTCTAACTAAAAGGAATAATATTCTAGTCATTACAAGCTAATTTTTGGTAGGTGGTGTGGTGGAGTTTTTATTTTCATTATTATGCTTTCCTGTATTTTCTAAACATTAGGTAGCAGAGCTGCTATTAGAGGAAGTACAGGAAAGTGATTATCATGATGGGAAATCGGTGTTGCTTTCCAAGCCCCTTTTGAAATTTATTTTGTCTTTTTAGGGGTGACAGGCGCTTTGAGAAACCAGGAAGAAAAGATGTAGGTAAGGTTCTTACTGTTTTGAAATACATCTTGGACTCTCCTGTTATTAATGCTTAACAAAGCCCATACAGAAGTATAAACTTAGTGCAGATTAACTGTTACCTGCACAGATCCAGTAGATGGAGCTGTAACACTGCTAGAGACCTGTGGGTCTTACGGTCTTCCATGGGTGAAACCAAGAGTGATGAATATAACTCTTCAGATTTACTTGACTTGATATTTTAGGATTGTGTGTTTTCTGCATGGCATATCTTTTTTATATGACACCTTGTTGGACTGAAATTCTAAATCAGGAACTAATCTGATTATTGTAAAGAGAGTATCTCATGGGTGAGAACAGGGAAGCTGCTGGAACTGTGGCTTTTGTGTGAGAAGGCAAAGGCTAAAACAGAATATTCTTACTTTAATCAACTATTGGATTATTTTCTTTTATTGTGTATTTATGCATAATGTGTATATGGGGAGCTAGGGGGGACATATACCACACCGTGTATGTAAAGGTTGTGAGTTGGTTCTGTCCTAACCAACTCACATGTGGGTTCTGGGGCTCAAACTCAACAGCACTTTTACCTGCAAGCCATCTTGCTGCTTGCTGGCCTAGCTGTCTTTACTCAGTATTTTTTTTTTTTTTTCTTGTGAGATGTCAGCAGCCAAATAAATTACATAGTAAAGATATCTACGTAAGAGGCATTTAATAAGAAAAGATGATTTAGTGTTTATGATGATTTAGTTAATTTGTAATGTTAAGATGGGTTTAATGACTGATAAATTGGTGATCTGCATTACTATTTGGTGGGGAAAAAAAGTGCCAGTTCACAGTATCAGTACAGATTTGAAAAATTTCAGTTTCTGTATTCCTTCAAATACCAAAAATGTTCTACAGAGCGTGATTGTATTTTTTTGTGTGTGTGTTTGTGTGTGTGTGTGTGATTGTATTTGATAGTGATAAATATTTCTCAGAACCATGTTAACTCTATAAGTACTGTTCATAGACTGAATTGANTGAAAATGGTTTGCAAACAAGGAAGTTAAGATGATAATTTCATTTCACTGCTTCTATGTAAAACTCACCTAAACATATTTGTAATTTAGTTTTATTCTTTAGCATGGCATTGGGAATTCTTGGTTCTCATTGATGAAATGACATTAAATGAGTGTAGCGTGATGAAATTTATGTTTGACTAGGTAACTTATTGTCATACTTGACCCATATTGTAGACCATTTTGTGAATGCTGCCTGGAGAGATTTGGTAGGACCTTTGTTCCCATCCTTACCTGATTCAGTACTTTAAAAACATTTTTGTGTGTATGTGTGTCTCTGTGTGTGTATATTGTGTGTTCAGATGCCCACGGAGACCAGAAGAGGTTGTTGGATCCCTTGGACCTTGAGTTACAGGTGGTTGTGAGCCAGTCTATATTGGTGCTGGAACTGAACTCAGGACCTTTGGAAGAGCAGCAAGCAGTATTAACTGCTGATCCATCTCTTCAGGCCCCGATTCAGCACTTTTGCCCTTGGTTGTGGAAAAGTGATGAAGGGTAGTACAAGATTTGAAATCAGAAGGTCATGTTTATTCTAAGCTCTCATACTCCTTATGAGAAGATAATTTCTTATAGGGTATTTGAACTCATTTATTCATTCAACAAACGTTGAATTTCTAATTATGTCATAGGCCTTGTGCAGGTGCTAATGTTTTCTTTGGAAGATATTGTTAGTTGCTGGTCAGATTTTCAAATCAGTCAGTGCTCGGAGGGATCTTTTTATTTGGGAATTATTATTACTTTTGTGTGTGTATGAGTTGTGTATGTGAGCATGTCTGTGCCTATACCCATAGAAATGTGAGTAGACATTGTGATTTCCCTGTCGCTTTCTACCTTATTTACTTTAGACAGAGTCTGTCACTGAGCCTGAAGCTGTTTTGGTTAGGCTGGCTAGCCAGAAAATTCCTAGTATCTGCCTGTCCTGTCCCTTCCCATCCCCAGTTTGGGGTTACAGGTCCATGGACACATCTATTGCTTTTTTTTTCACNTGGATTCTAGAATTTGAACTCAGGTCCGTGTGCTCATACTGCAAGTACTCTTACCCTCTGAGCCATCTCCCCAGCCTCAGCTTGTTCCTTTTAAAATTAGAGAAGAGCCATACTATATACTTACTTTAAATTATTTGTTTTGAAGCTGGGGATCAAACCCCAGGGTCTTGTGAAGACTAGGAAAGTGCTCTGCCACTGAGCTACAGACCCAGCACATGTGTTTGCTTTATATGTGAAGATAAATGGGCAGAATTACAAACATCTGGGTAAGAGTCATGGCTTACCCCCTGTGAATATCCATGGGAGAATAGATAGGTAGAAAAAGGCCTGTAACATTAGAGTTGTAAGTCCTGTCCAACAGGGATTGATTGTTGCACAGGAGAGATTAGTTCCTGTGATCATCTTGTAGTTTGCTTCTGTGAGAGTGAAATGAAAATTATCATTAAAAACAAATGATCCTCATGACATCAGTAGGCTTAGCCAAGTACAATACATAATGCATTTTTATGTGAAGTACTGGAAATAGTACAGTACTCTTTGTAAATCTACCAACATGGATACCTATCAGGTTGAATTGCAAGATACAATATGCATTTGGGTGTGGAGTACTTGGAAATAGACAGTGATTTGTTGTTGCTATTGTTGTTGTTACAGATTTTTTTTCCTGGCAGCTAATAGTATATACTTCTCAAGCATAAATCTAAGTTGAAGATTTTTGGTAACTGCTTGTCTTCAGTTTTTCAGAACTGTCATGCTTTGTTACTGGTTCCCAAGAGTAACTTTACTTGGCTGTTAAGTGCTCTTTGTTGTTGAGTATTCCAGTCCCTAGTGATTTTCTCCTTTCTTCCACTTAAATTCGATATCCCTGAGAGGATAATGGTCTCTCTGAAGAAAAGTTAATCCTAGGAATTATGATTCTTTGAAATAAATGAAACAATTACAGACAGTGCTCCCAGAATCTTTCTGGTCCCCAAACAATGATTTTTAATTACAATTCTTGTAAAATATTTTTTATTTTTATGTATGTGAGTATTTTGCCTGCATGAATGTCTGTGCACTCTGTGTGTGTGTGCCTAGTGCCCGGAGAGGCCAGACAAGGGCGTCGAATCTCCTGAAACTGGAGTTACAGAGACAGTTGTGAATCACCATGTGGGTGCTGGTAATCAAACTAGGATCCTCTGAAGAGCAGCCAGTGCTCTTAACCATAGAGCCATCTCTCCAGCCCTTACCAACCAAAACCTTTTTTCTTTCTTTCTTTTCTTTTCCTTTCCTTTCTTTTCTTTTCTTTT
>LZPO01008016.1:0-15136 GCA_001675575.1 Neotoma lepida
CCTTAACCCTTAACCTGAGTCATCTCCCCATCCTCCACTGAGGACAGTAGTGAACAACAATGACATCTTGGTATTAAGTGTGATGGGGAAAGAAGCAAATGGAGTGTCTTGGTAAGGTAGATCTGGGATGTGTCTGCTCCTGGTCAGGTAACATGAAAGCTCAGACTGTATGGAATACCCAGGTCTGAAGCCACAGCTGCATATTTGTGGAGGGGATTGTGGGGCGGAGCCCGCATGGTCAGTGAGTGTTGTGGTCAGGGGTAGGGGACCATCAAGCCTAGAGACAGCCAAACAGAAAAGGTGAGTTTCATTGCTGTGCTAGCTGAGGTTCTTTGCTGTATCAGTACCTGTTCTAGGTCTCAGAAGACATGGGAAGCCAGGGCCCAAACCTGACAATGAGTAGGAGCTATGGGTGGGGGAGCAGAGAGCATCAGAGAGAGTCATAGCTCAGTCTGTTTCAGCATGGTGGTCCTCTGCTGAAGTGAATCAGGCTTACTGTGGCTGTGGAATCCCGGCCAGCTCATTGCAGGAGGGCATCAGTTACTTGGGTTACTTGGGCCAGTGCCAAGCTTGGGCCCAAGATGTGTTATATCTGGGCAACCTCCAGAGTTCTTCAGTGACCATTGTCTACAGCAAGACCAGGGGTCAGTGACCTGAGGATGTGGGAGCAGGAGTCAATCCCCTAAGAAGAGTAGGCATAGAGTGGCTGCTGGAAGGTCAGAGCTTGGATACAACACACATATAGAATGCACTGTGTGTACAAGACACACCATGTACATATGGTATATTCTGCCTATAGAATACACTGTATATACAGGATATATTACGGTCATGGAATGCCATGTATTCAAGATGTACCTATGGCATACAGGAAATATGCCATACTTACAGGACATGGTGTGTACATTTGACATTCTGTGTATACAGGACATATTGCGTGTATAGGATGGCAGGGCTGCAGGAACTGTCTTCCATTGGCTTTTCATATTGGGGTACGGGGAGCATAACCACTCTTCCACCTCTGTCTTATTCTGGGTCTGGGGTGCCTGAGGGAGCTGCTGCCCCTTACAGCAGAAAGCAGCCAGGCAGCCTTACTGTTCATCCTCAATCCAGAAAGTGAACTGCCCCACCTTGTTTGCATCTTGCCAGTGCAGAAGTTAAGTGGACTGTAGGGGGCCACAAGTTAAGCATTTGTCTGAGTATGAAATAGTTTGAGATGGTGTGCAGGTTTCCCTGGGAATATTTCAGCTTGTGTGTGACTGACTCATCAGACTTTCATGTACACCATCCAGGTTATGCCTTGCACTTACTCAGGGTAGCTGTTCCTACTGTCTTATGTGTATTTTCAGCCTGAATAATGGGATTCTGGGGTCCAGTGGGCCTTGGTACCCCTTTGAAGTNCTCCAGAACATAAAGGTGTCTGGGGAGCAGGTGAGGTGTGTACACTTGGGTAGTACGTTTTGTAGACAACCTGGGGCATACAAGGTGGTGTGTGTGTCCATGTGTGCTTCTTTCTGGATCTGAGTCCTGGTAGACTTTCTGACTTCTTTAAGTGAGAGGGCATACTTCTGGGCCCTTCATCTTCAGCAATATATGTCTCAGGGCCCAACCCTTGGACAGGCTAGCTCTGTGCCCCAAACCCCAGTGTATGTGAGCAGCAGAACAAAGCACATGTTTCCTGCCTGGGACAGCAGTGCACTTGGCCATCAGCCCTGGAAACAATCACTTCCATGTGAAGCCTGCAGCTGAGTAGGGGGAAGGAGGCACCTCATTGCTAGAGCCACCATGTCTTGGCTACTGGAGCTCTTTCCCAGCCTGCTAGTCTCCTGTTTAGAGGAACACCAGCTTGCAGAAGCTTATTGCTAAGTGTTCAGAAAATTCACAAGCTGTTAAATTATTGGTAGCTTCAGGCAGACCTTGGTGTGAGCATTCCTCTGGAAATTGGCAGGCATTCCCAGGGGCCTCCCCCTTCCCATAAAGCTGGCTTGCCACACAACATTGGCTTTGCTTTGGTCCTGATAATTGGAGTGAGTCAGGGTTCCTTCCACCATGCCCCTCTGTCTGCCCAAAGAGTGTCAACTGAAGCCCTGCTTGAGTACCAGTGACCATGTGTATTCCAGCATTTGGCAGGCACTGGTACCTGAGGAGTGTACCACTCAAGCTCCCATTTATCACGTGTGGTACCTGCAGAAGTCCATGCATTGCACTGTGCCTCAGTTTCTCTGCCCAGTTGGTAGCACGTTCACATAAATAGCATGGAACAGGTCTGGGTGCAAGTTCCTTCAGCTTATTGTATTTTTTATTTCCCATGTCCTTGCCCTGGCTCACACTCACGAGGAAGTAGGGAGTGTTCCACTAACACATGCTGACAGAGGCTGCTGGGTAGTGGGAAGCAGCCTGGCTCACAGTCTGTCCCACCCACTTAATGGACCTTGGGACATGCTGGCCTGCAAGGTCAGTGCAGAGAGGACGCTAATTAACATTATAGGCTTGGGAACCCAGGAGGACAATATTGGCATTTCTCTGAGCTCTTGTGAGCTCTATATGTCTGGATCCCTAATCATTGCCTCACCTCCCTCCTTCCTGGTCTCTGTTGTCCCCTTGGCTGGGAGCCTTCTTTTTCCTTGCAACTCCCCCACAGACCTTCACAGTCCAGAGCCAAGGGCTGAATCCCTCCAAGACTAAGCCCCATGAAAGTTCTAGCCCCAAGGCTGCCAGTTTAGCTTCTAAACCTGCTTCTTGGAGCTGCCAGTGACCCCAGGCCTGTGAGCTCTCAGGTGCTGTCAGAGATGCCTTGGGCTCCTCCTGTTACTGTCTGGCAAGTACATGGTTAAAAACAATTAAAACCTGGGACAAGAGAGATGGCTGAGTGGTAAAAGCAGTGGCTGTTCTTCCAGAGGACCTGGATTTAATTCCCAGCAACCCAGATGATTGTTCACAAACATCTGTGATTCTAGTTCTAGGAGATCTGATGACTTCTCATGGTACACAGACATATAAGTAGGCAAAACACCTATACACAAAATAAAAATAAACCTAAAAAAATTTAAAAATCATCAAACCCATTGGGCTAGAGAGAGTTCGTTGGGTAAAGGCACTTGCTGCCAAGCTTGACAACCTGTGTTCAAATTCCCCGGACCCACTTGGTGAAAGGAAAGAAGTGATTCCCCACAAGTTGTCCTCTAACTTTCTACATGTGCACTGTGGTATGCATACTCAAACATACATTACACAAGATAATTAAGTTACATTAAGTTCCTATATGAGGCTGGATGAAAGACCAGACATGAGGCCCAACTCAGCCTACAAGACTGATAAAAGAACTGTAGTCTCAGAGGTGACCTCAGAAACCCACAAGGGGCCATAAGGAAGAGATAGGGACTAAATGTGGCTGTGCCAACCTGGGATGAATGTGCAGTTACATAGACTTCATGTTGAGAGAGATCCTGTTCCACATCCAAGCCCAAGAGAACAGCTGCTCAGAAGTATCAGCCTATGGCTATATAAGGGAGCTGTGTGAGAAGGTACAGTAACTGTGGTTCCTCCTTGGGGCTTGGCCTCCAGCCATTCCCGGTAGACCTCCTGGGCTGCTGAGGTTGTACAGGAGCCTATAGGCTATAGTCACCCAGACATGTTGCAGGAGCAAACTTGAAATGATTGGACCAGCTTTGACCTTTGTTAAGTCTGGAGCCTCCCAAACTGGAGCATACAAACTAGCCCAACTCTGGCCAAAGTGGTTGTGTCACAGAACAAATGAAACACTGCCCAGGATAAGCAGTGGGCCTGCCTGCCTCCCTTGTGGCATAGAGCAGCCCTTTCTGGTGGTCCTCCCACCTTCTCTGCAATTTGCCTCCTTAGCACCTGCTGCTGTCTTTCAGGCTGTTTTTTCTTTTTTTTCCTTACAATTATTGGGAGCCATGTGATTTTGAAGGCTCCATGAGAGGAGGNGGTATGTGTCTGCATGTCCATTGTTCAGAAGAGCCCAGTGTATAAGAACTCACCCAGGGCCAGCCTTGGTCAATGCTGGCTTATTGGTTGGTTGACTGTTTAATTGGTTTGTTGGTTGGCTGGCTGGCTGATTAGCTGAATAGTTGGACAGATTGATGGATAGATGGATAGATGATTGTGGCTTACTTGGGTGGATAAGTGGATGGACTGGTGGCTGGTCTACAAAGTCCGAAGGTGAGTATAAGTACAGGTACTCTCATCTGCCCTCCTGGAGCAAACAGGCCACCTTCTGGCTCCAGGCAGGCACAGAGGTCCAGGTATACTGATCTTATCCTTCCACACAAAGGGGAGATGGAAGCATGGCATCTCTCAGCCTCTGGCATAACTAATAGGAAACTTTCTCAAAGCAGGAAAGACCAAAGGGCAATCAGGTTGGGCTATTTTGGATCCAGTTGGTTGCAGAAGTAGGTGACAACTGTCCCATGTGTCTGTGATTGCAGTGGTTTCCAGAATACAGGACTTAGTCAGCTCTCTATAAGACTGCAGGAAATGGGGCTTTCAACCCTGAAGACAGCTATTTAAGAAAGGATAACAGACACCAGCCCAGCCCACCTGCAGGGTTCTATCGTGGAGTCATAGGGTAGGGTACACCACTCACTCCAGTGTCTGGCTTAGAAGAGATGACTTCTGTATGTATGTCAAGCAGAAAGCATGCCCTGTGTGCTCATAGTTCAACTATACAGGTGTGTATTTCAGCCCTCATGAGTTGGCAGTGAGTCTTTGTCCACCTTAGGTCAGAAGAGAGAATGCCCTTATAGCAGTTAAACCGGTGACAGAGATACCAGTAGATTCTTAATGGATCCAGTAATGAAAAGTTCCCATAGGGGTAGTCAGTCAGTGACTATGATCATCTTCAGCTCCTCAGGCTAGCCTAGTTCATCTACACCCTACCTAGACCCTGCCCCAAAGACACAGGCCTTCACTTCACTGGGGCCTTATACATTTGTCTGAGTGTGGGGCTCCCATTTAGCCATCTGGACATGAACTAACATCCAGTCAATGTCTTGGCCTTGGTACTCTGTTAGCTCCAAGAGAAAAGGGGTGTGGATTTCTGGAAGTCTGGGGCTGGGAAGAAGTTGGCAGATTTGGAGGCTTAAGCCAGTTCCAGGCCCTAAACTGGTTCCAGGGCTGGTTTATGGTGAAATGACTGGCTGAATTCTAAGGACTTTAACCAGTGGCTGTGGGATATGAGACCAGGGAAGGTAGAAGAGGTGGAAGCAGGACAAATACTCACATGCATTCACATAGCCCCACAGCATCCCATGCTGGCTGAACACTGCACCCAGTTTGTTCATGAGGAGACCAAGCTCATCCATTGCAGGATGTGGGAATGTTCCCTATTAAACAGGCCACAGACCTATACCAGGCAGAAGTGTGAGGTCATCATTCCTGGACAATTATGTTTGTGTCTGGGGCCAGAAGTTGGCCTCTGCAAGTAGTCCCAGGATGTGATGAACCTAGCTATATAGCTGGGTGTTCCTGCTGGTGCTGGTGTCTAATGCCAAGGCCAGTGATATCTGTCACNTTGCCTGGGCCTGTTTGCTTTTTCTGAGCTGAGAGTGAAGTGGGTTGTCCTAAGGGCTGTTCCAAACAGCCAACAGTCTCAGAATGTGCAAAGCACTGAGGATAGCCAGTGTCAGCTGGCTCCTGGGATGTTTGTTTGTGCCAACAGCAATGCATCAGGGCTGTCCTGCAAATGGCAAACCGAGGCCAGGAGCTAAGAAGTAGCTCAAGGTCACACACCTGAGGAGTTGCTGTGCGTACTGAAGGAGACACTGTGGGTGCATGGGTGTAATGTCCTGATGTGGTTGGGAAGGGCAGCCCAGCCCAGGCATGGCCTCAGCAGGAAAAGATCAGGCTCTGGGCAGGGAGAGCAGGCCAGGTTTGTAGCCTCTCAGTCCCCTGGGGTATCTTCAAAGTCAGTGACTGGAAGATTCAAGGACAGAGCCAGTGATGGTGTGGCTTCTTGGGGCATTTCTTTCTTGTCCTGTCTGGTGATGAATTTGTAAGCAGTCAGCCAGGTGGCTTCCTGGCCCTGAATCCCTCTGTTCTTTCTGCTGTCTCTCCCAACAGACTCATGTCCTCAAGGGGAAGTGTATCCTTGCCCCACTTGGCACTTCTAGTCCTGGAATGATCCTAGTTCCAGTGGCTTTTGTGGGGAGGTTATGACCCTGGTCAGAAGTCTTATTGGTCAGTGCACGTTTGCCTGAGACTTTTTCTCCCTATCCCCAGATGAAGGTCACCATGGCCAGAGGGGGTGACCGGAACAGTGATGACGACAGTGTCCTTGAAGCTTCCAGCTCTCAGCATAGTAGCTCCCGGGACCAGCTGAGCGATGTGAGTACCCATCACTGACATCCTGGTGACCTCCTGCAGGTGGTTCAGGGCTTTGACCATGCCTGGCAGTATACATGGAGGCTGCTCATGAGCAATTAGCAGTTTGCCTTCTCCAAAGCTGTTTTTCACAAATTAGGACCCCACCAGTAGGAGGGGTTTAAATGAAGGACAGCAGTTAGGAGCTGGCAGGAACTCATCTGGAATATTAAGTATCTCATAGCGCACAGCGTAGCAGCCTGAGAACTAGCCCTGGAACCCTAAGGTGGACTTACTTGTGCCTTAGAGCAGATGCTATACCAGCATCCTGTAGTGATGCCTGGGTAGAAATGACTCCACAAAATGTGTCTGAATCCGTAGATGTCAGCCATGTCTGAAACAGGGGCTAACCTTGCCCAAAGCAGAGTGGACAGCTGCACATCTTGGCATGGGTCCTGAAGTACCTGTGGCTGGTGGTGCAGGGTAGGGGTGCACATGCAGTGATCTGAATTGGGGATATATCAGTGTCCCTGAGAAAGGCCCCTGGGTACCAGGTCCCTGGGATAGTCATCCACAAAGTCAGGTGGGAGGGGTCTGGAGCCTGTCACAGGGCTGGCCTAGTGGGTCAGTCAAAATGAGGCATAGGGACTACAAGAACTGGGNTAGAAACAGGGGCTACCCACTGGGTTGGTGACTTAGAGATGGCCACTGACACCAACCCTGCCCAGCTCCTGAAGTGGCCTCAGGGTGGTACATTTTTTTGAAGGACTAAATTGAATGAGTCGTGTCTCATTATCATTTAAATAGGGGATTGGGGGTGCAGCCTGCTGCCGCAGAGGGAGGCATAATTGCCAGGCTCCTGATCTTGTTGCCGCAAGATGGGAAAATAGGCTGGTAATTGTCTGGGGCCGCAGGGCTGCCCTAGTTAGCACTCTAATTGCAGCCCAGGATGAATGAAGCTGCATTCTGAACACAGCTCGACATGAAGCTGAGAACTCGCCAATTATGCCCCACCCCCACCCCATCAGCTGCCTGTGGCTGGCAGGTGGGATCCAACCAGGGGTAGGATTGGGTGAGCTCCACCCTCCAAGCAGTGACCCTAGGCCTAGTCCTGTCAGTAGTCTGTAGGAAAGGATATCAGGGATTGCTTTGAATGAAGGGAGGATTGCAGCTTGGCCTATTAGCTTCCATTTCCCTTACTGACTCTCCTTTGTGCCCTCTACTCTCTGTTCCCCATCTTATTGTCACAAGTCATCACGTAGTTCCCCCCTGCAACGCAGCCCCCACTAGCACTCTCTTTGCACCCCTTCCTGCCACAGCTTCTGCTGCACGTGCACACACACGTGGCTGAACCTGGTACATGGCCCATCTTTGGGACTATGGAATCCCTGGCAGCTTGAGATGCAGCTGGCTCTGTTCTGGTGGTTCTTAAGCCAGATAGAAAGAACCTTTCCAGTGCTCCTGGGTTCTCATGCCAACCTCCACCATGGTTGTTGGCTTAACCTTCAAGCCACCTGGCCTGTAGAGCCCATGCTATCACCTTCCTCCATAAGGGTCTTCCTGCTACACTTTGGGGAACAGCTTTAGCATCCTAGTCCTGAAGGAGCTGTGGATAATTTAAGAACATCTCTGTGGGGCCACCTCTATTAGGTAGGACCNATCTCCTGGGCTACCCCAGAGCTGTTGCAATAACTGCTGGCCTGACTAAACCAGAAGGGAGACCCCTGCTTCAAAGAAGGCTCCAGAAGCTCTCTGGTGCAGAAGACTATACTCAACCCTGTTCTTCCCTTTCCAGTGAGGCCCTACTGCCCCTAGGGTCTGCTGGCCTGTCTGCTGGGGGCAATTGGCTGTGGCCTAGCCTGTCACTGACTGTCTTCCTACTTTTTCCCACAGAGCTCTGCACAGGCGGTTTCCGGGAGAGGCTACTCAGTAAGTCTCCAGCCCCTCCTCCCTTGCTGTCTTTGTCCTTGCCTCAGGGCCATCCCTCAACCTCAGCTGCCTCACAGCTCCAGTGCCTAGAAGGCCCCACCACCCTGGAATTTTCCCCTTCAGAATCCTGGTTGGTTCTGACTGCAACAGCTGCTGGGCAGGCACAGGGTGGACATGCCGCTGGGCTGAGATTCATGGGGAGCTTGATGCTCAGTGACACACATAAGACAGGGTCTCCAGGACTTTGGCCAGGAGCCTGAGGTGGGTCCCTGTGTAGGTGAGCAGGGTGCCAGGAATTGGGGAGCCAGGCTGCTGCCTCTGGGGTCTGGTTAGGGAACAGGGGTCTTTGGTGTCAAAGATTCCTGTGGTGTGAGCAGCCATAGTCTAGTGCCCAGCCCTATCTTATCTGCTGAAGGGGCTTGGGCTTTGACTGGACACCGAGAAGTCCAGAGCTACTCCTGTGTGAAGAGATTGTGGGGATGAATGTGTGCCCAAATGGTGGGCTCTTGGCCCATGGAGAACCCCANTGGGGCAGGGTGGCANTCAATAACCTCATGCTGCATAAATCCCTGGGTGGGCAGGCATACCTAAGTCAACTGGAGGGGCTTGATGCCTGCTTGTTGAGATCTACTAGGGACATGACCTCAGGTACAGGCAATTCCCTCATCTACCTGAGTTTGTGGCGTGGCCTGGCACCAACCAGAGCAGCCCTGGCACCTCCTCGTGACTTACTCCATTTTCCTTTAAGTATCAGGAGAAACATTAATGACATCATAAAACCCAGAGCTTCATAAAAGCCATTTCTGCAGATTTACTGCCGTTTTGGCTCATTGGAGGGCTGGAGCTGGGACTCCACCTGCCTCATCCCTGCAGCCCTGATTTACTGCCAGTTAGGGCCTGCCTGGCTCACTCTCTAAATCACAGTGGCTTTTTATTGGGTATGTAATTAACCCATTAGTTACCCTGTGGGGCCTACAGGAGCAGCTCCCCCCACCCTGGTATCTACCTTGGGATTCCTGGGACTGGAAAGAAAGCAAGGAAGGAATTGGGAGGGCTCAGCAGCTCAGTGGACCTTTCAGAGGCCAGAGCGAGAGTGGGGATACCTGCCTTGGCTAGAGGAAGGGCCTAGTGTCTTCTCTCTCTATCTGCACTCCTCCCTCCCCTAACCCCACCTCTTCCATTGTGTACCTGAGGATGTAGAAGGCCAAGGCTCATCAGACCTTGCTCCATTTCAGCCAGGGTTTGGCTGAAAAAGTCCAGTATTTGGGCCTTTGGTCTTAGGGTCTGTGAACAGCTTAGAGAGGTGGTTGCTGCAGGTGGGCACCTAAGGGGACCTTTCATAGGGAGACTTACACCCTTCTTTGCAGGGGGTACCCTTGGGCAGCCTTGTTAACATCTGAGCACTGAGAAGAGCAGCCCTCGAGAGTGGCTGTAGATGCCCCAGGTATGGCGGACCTGCCTGCTCTGCTGCCCTCCCCTATACAATGACCTGCTGCTCCTGAGAATGGCACTGTGCCCAGAGCTGTATTGGATGGACACTGGGGAGTAAGCTGCTAGGAACTCAGACCAAAGTCTACTTTGTAGAGGGCTCCAGTAGCCACAGCAGATCCTGCTGGCAGTACTAGGAACTGTAGGGGCTGAAACAGCCAGAACTGGAGTCAAGCCACTCATATCTGGGCCAGCACCTGGGCAGAGGGGTACGTTCAAGTCCCATCTCTGTCATCTAAATTTCCAGAGGTCTGAAGCATCCCATGGGTAGGAAGAATACTACGTCTTGGAGCAGACTCCTGATGCTGTGGCCCTGTGTTACACTAAAGTATTAGGCAGAGGTTCTATAGCTAATCCAAGTTAGATAACAGGTAATCTCTGGCCGACCTGTGGTAAAGCAGACAGACCTGAGATCCCTGGAGTATCTGGGGCATCACTGCTCTGAGCTACCAGGCCACTTTTGTGCTTCTAAGTCCACAATCATCATGCAAGCATTCTCCCCAGACCTTGCTTTTCTAATGTTTTCTTTAAAAGCCTACAATTAACTTGCCAGATGCTTGTAGCTTAGCCTCCTGTGGCAGCTGCATAGGAGTGACAGATGGTGGCAGGAAGGGAACCAACTGGTCCACAGTATGGCTGGCTATAGGGTTTTCGTCGGAGCAACAGACCCAGGAGGACCTTGGAGCCTGCACATAGAGCCTAGGCCTGCACAGGCAGGCCCTAGCATGTGCAGGTATATTAGACCTGACTTGAACTGACAGATCTCTAGGGTCCTCCTGTGTAGAATTTCCTGCTCCAGAGTGCCACTGTGAGTNCTGACACCTGCAAGCTATCTCCACAAGGGACCTCATGTCCATTTNTCCTATGGGTTCAGGTGGGAGCCGAGCTCCAGGCAAATAGCAAAAGACAATGCCCAGTCTTATCAGCAGGTGTGTATGCTTGGATGTCTATCACATGTGTCTATGGATGTGGGTGGTATATGAATGGGGCTATATGCCTCATCTCGATCATGTGGCTTTCTCTGGCTTTTGTGTATAGTGAGGTACTGTACCTGTTGTTTTTCCTTGGCCTATGTATCTATTTTTATATTCTGTGGTTTATGCATTCATGAATATCTATAGACATTACTCATGTGCCCCTCTGGCTTCTCAGGGGATCCTGAGTGCTCACTGCATTTGTGTGCATCTCTGGCTTTGCAGCACTGGTGTGTGTGTGTGTGTGTGTGTGTGTGTGTGTGTGTGTGTGCCCTCCCCAACATGTCCTCTCCTTGCCCCACAGCATCATCATGCTAAGTGACAGTGTTTATCTCCAACCTAGCTTTGTAGGCTGTTTTGTTTTGAGATAAGGTCTCTCTATGTAGCCCTCACGGTCCTGGAACCCAGTTATGTAGACCAGCCTTGAATTTACAGAGATTCACCTGCCTCCCCAGTGCCCTGAGATTAAAGCCATGCTCCACCATATCCAGCTGTAGCAGGCTTTCTTGGACTGCCAGCCCCTAAATCATGACAGAGACTTATTATTAATTATGACTGCTTGGCCTTAGCTTAGGCTTGTTTCTATCTAGTTTTTTTTTTTAATTTAAATTAACTCACTTGTATTAATCTGTATGCTGCCCCAAGGCTCATTCACCTCTTCTATGTACTGTCCATCCTGCTTTCCTGCTTCCTTGGTGTCTTGCTTGCTGACCCCCTGCTGGCTAGCCAGCTCCCCTTTTCTCTCTGCCTGCCAGCCCCACCTATCCTTCCTCTGCCTACCTATTGACCATTCAGCTTTTTATTAGGCAGGCAAGGTGAAACAGCAACACATCTTTACATAGTTAAACAAATGCAGCATAAACAAATGCAACACATCTTTACATAGTTAAACAATTATTCTGCAACACAAACAAATGCAACACATCTTTACATAGTCAAACAAATATTCTGTTCTACAACACCCGGCTTCAGACTGTACTTTTTAAAAAAATTAATTAATTTTGTAGTACTAGGAATTGAATTCAGGGCATTGTACATGCTAGACAAGCATTCCTCCACTAAACTACAGGTCTAGCCTGCAAACTGTATTTTAAAGTAGGTTAATTTTGCTAAGACTTATCTTCAGAAAATTCCCCAGTTATTGCTCATCATCCTTAATAGCTTTCATCCGAAAAGCTAGGCACCGCCTTCCCACTATGCCATCAGATGCTTGTTAATGCCATAAAATTAGTCAGAAGTGATTTTCTTAATTTGGTGCTCACAGCCAAGGGTGTGATGATGTGTCTCCTGAAAAGCTGGGCTTAGAGGCTTCCTTTATGAAAAAGAAATGAGAACAATTTCTATACGTAAAAATGCCAGTCAGCCTCCTTACACCCAGTACTAAGAATGTTCTAGAAGTACCCATACCCAGCAAGTGTAGGCATTATCTAGGACTAGGAGCAGAGGAGGTTGCAGTAGTTGCAGTGGAGCTGAGTGGACCAGTGCTTGTGTGATGCAGACTGGAAACCAGCTAGTCTGTAAGGTGGAATTGAATTTCTGATATTACCCCTGTTCTCTAGCTGAGGTCTCAAGGCTCAAAGAAGCTACAGAACTTACCCGCCAGGCCCTGGCTTCAGGGAGAGTAGGCTGGGTCCAAGACCTTCATGTCCCCCCACCCACAAACACACATTCCAGGGTCCTCCACAGGGCAGTTTGGCCCAAAGTTCAGCTCCTGTCAGCTCAGGTGCATTCCTACTTCTGGTGCTAGGCAACTTCCACACCTGCTAGGCATGAGTACTTCCAGAGCATTCTGAGTACTGTGTGTGGAAGTGAGTGAGGGGAGAAGCAGAAGGGCCAGGCAGGTGTAGTCTTGTTTACATAATGTGACGAGGATAGGCATGTGTAAACTGCCTAAGGGTGGCCATAGGAAGGCCCTGGAGTAGAAGCCTAAGTATGCTTGAGGAGCCACAGGCAGGGGAAGGGTCTGATGAAGAAACTGTAGAGGTGAGGTTTCCCCTGCAGTGGAACCCAGGGGAGGATCTGGCTGTGATGCGGTATAAGAGAGTTGTTGAGCATTTACAGGAGACTAGGATGTGATGAGGAGAAAACAGCACTGTCTTCTCCCCTGTCTTGATGGCTAGAGTAGGTGAGGATGCTTCTGTGGGAGAGCAGCCCTCAAGGTCAGGTACAGAAGGGCTCAGGATCCCACCAGAAAGCAGAACCTGCCAGAAGAGTTCTCTTGGCACCTTACTCAGGGTATATAGCTGGTTATTATGATGATTGTCTTTGAGCAATTAAAAAGGTTTTTATTTTTATTCTCTTTAAAAATTTTTATCATTATTATTATTGTGTGTGTGTGTGTGTGTGTGTGTGTACACGTACGTGTACGGCTGTATATGAGTTTATGTGTACTATGTACTTCTAGGTGCCTGCAGAGGCCAGAAGAGGGCTTTGGACCCACTAGAGCTGGAGTTACACGTTGCTATGAGCCACACAATGTGGGTGCTATGAACCAAACCCAGGTCCTCTGCAAGAGCAGGAAGTGCTGTTCTTAACTGCTGAGTCATCCCTCCACTACCTCAAAAAGTTAACTTGAAATTGTTGGCTTGTAAACCACTAATATCTCAACGAGCTACTTCCTTCTCAGCACATCTCACATCCCAAGGAGTCACTGAGGGCTGCTGAACCTGGGGTGCACTTCTCATTGCCCTCTACATTTCAAATTGGGAAATGTGCAGGAGAGCCCTGGTAGGGCTGAGGCACCTGGTGTGGCTTAAATGCCAGGGCAGATCCTCATGGGAACATTCTGCTGTAGTAACAGACAGGAACCCCTTATCACAGAGAGATAGTTTAGGTAGTATGGATGCCTAACAAATAACCCTGAGGGTGATGTTTTGATGCTTGTGTAAAATTTAGTCCACAGATCAGGCGTTCACACACCCAAAGCTGTCCCCCANCGTCTGGGCCCTCCAGCATCTGTGAAGCCAGGACAGCTTCATCCATATGTGTTCACACCGAGGCTGGTGCTCAGTACCTTGGTGGTTAGACCCTCAGCCTCCTCCTAGGGTCTCTGTGTGGCTGAATTTTTTTATTATAGGGACCCTAGCCCTCTTCTTACACAGAGGCCACACCAGGCCTGGACCCACAAGAATGTCTGCAGTATGCAGGGCCCATAGCATGCAGGAGACAGACGTTTTGTCCCAGTAACTAAGTTCCTGTGAGCCTGGGATTCCCTTACATAGCTTGAAGGATACCCAGATGTTGAGTATAAACTTCACTGCTGGAAGAAAGTGTGTTCTGAAGATTTTGAGAACACATGCTCCCTGGGCATTGGCCTCTACTGAAGGTATCACCTCATCCTTTAACCAGGATGCTAGTCTCTGCAGCCTCCAAGGTTGTAGAAACCCTACCTCATTACAGGAACAGTCAAAGGAAGGGCTGCAGTTTGTGGAAAGGNTGACAGGGCTCTTCCAGACCCCAGGTAGGCCACTATTAGCCCCTGTACCCATCCTGTGTGGATGAGGCCCTCAGGTCTGGCCTGAGTGTCACTGAGGCCCTGGGCTATGCTCAAGCACTCCAGAGCCAGACAGTGGAATCTGAGCAGTCAAGGCTGCTCTGCCTTGGAGGGAGGATAGACTTGAATCTCTTTGGGCACAGGGTCACACCACCACTTCCCCAGAAGCAGGGATTACCTGTGCTTAAAGCCAGGTGTAGCATTTGGTCAGGTGGCTGAGGCATCAGAAAGGGAACAACATAGGAATCCTCTAAGGTAGGCATGTGCCACAGAGTCTGGACCAACAATGCATATGGGTGGGGCTGTCACCCCTTCTTGAAGTCCTGAGGGGGGACACAGCCACTCTTACTTACCCATTCCACATTATGCTTTCCAATGACAAAATGAGCCCCACTCAGGGCTGCTGCCAGTGCCTCTGTCCTGGTCAGAGTCACATGTTTGCCTCAGCCTTGCAATCCTACAGTGTAGGCTCTGTCTTCTTGAGGCAGGTTTATGACATCCATTGTGCTGTTCCTAGGGCTACTTCCAAGTGATCGTAATTTGAACAAAAGCAGTAAAACCTGCCAGCCTCTCCCTGGAGGGGTGGGGCACCTTCTCCTGTCCTCAGTGCTGGAGTTGGGGCTGAACCTAGTCCTCCCATTCATCAGCTATTCAGAATGACTATGAGTCTGAGGGCAACAGCTTGGGCACAGCTAGTTGTGTTCTGCTATCCCCTCCCCAGGGGGAACTGGGGATATGGCTACCAGTTCAGAGGAAGCCCTAGAGGGGTAGAACTGCTCCTGCAGGGACACCGTACACAAAGACAGGCAAGTGAAGCTGGGCAGTGGTGGCACACACCTTTAATCCCAGCACTTGGGAGGCAGAGGCTGGTGAATCTCTGAGTTCAAGGCCAGCCTGGTTTACAATGAGTTCTAGGACAGCCAGGGCTATA
>LZPO01008016.1:17603-32595 GCA_001675575.1 Neotoma lepida
GTTAGAGTGACACAAAGTTGAGCAGCTGGAGGGCGCCTGTGCCCTCCCTTATTGGTTGTAGGGATCCCCATAGAACATTGGGAAGGGGAGGATCCAGGAGCTGTCTGTACTCTTTCAAGTGTAGGCCTGTGATTGTACCTGCGTATGATTGTAATTACCTGTTGGTGCAACTATAGTCACAGAGGTCAGGAGGAGCCAGGAAGGTCCAGTGTCCTAGATAGCTCCAAGCAGAGTTGGTAGACAGCTGGGGAATGGAGGGATATCCAGGTGTATGTGGGGTGGGATGGAACTTAAGCCACGTGTCACAGTTTGTGCAATATCCTTCACTGTAGATTGGGAACACAAAGATCATGAAATCAACAATGCAATTAAAATGAGAATGTGTACCCTTGAGAAATGAATAGAATACAGGAAGGAAGCTCCAAGCAAAATCACACAGAATCCCTTGTGTTGTGAATGCCAGGCTGAGTCTGAAAGGCAGAACTAGCATGTATCCCAGACATATGATCCCAGGGAACAGACAGATGAGGAGTGTCTGTGATACAGTTCTAAGCATAGTGTTCTGTGCTTCCCCAGAGGGTGACCCCACAGAGAATAGATAGGAAACACTTGTTTAGCTTTTCCTTGCTGTTGTATAAACACAATCTGAGAAAACTAGCAACACTTTTCAGAATAGAGTTAGGTTCAAGCATAAATTGGGCCTAAGTTTTTGGGTTTTCAGCTCTGTGAAAATTGTTGGAACATTCCAAAATGATGTAAGGTGCTGGGCAAGTATCCTTTCTAGGACTGCCCCCCCCCAAGCCCCTGTACAGAGCAAGAAAGAGCACTCTCCAGGACAGTCACTCTGCAGACAAATATATGGGGCTCAGGACATCATACTCTGGCTTGTTCACCTTGTTAGACTGACCTCAAGATAGAATTGTCTCAATGAGAGGCTGATGACATTATTGCTGAGCCACCAGAACTATGAGCATTTGCTAAGTGAGCTGGGGCCTAGCTCTCACAGCTGAGGAAGGGGTTCACACTGCTGAGCCTGGTTGGAGAAGGGGCCAGACTGGTAGGGAGTCACTTGTTCTGGATCCCTAGTCCAGGGATGGGGCTGACACAGGGTAGAGGATACCAGGTTCTCTCTATGTTGACTTGGACAATCCTCCTCCCCAGGCTGTCCCTCACAGATACTGCTCCATGTCTCACTGACATGCCAACTGATAGTCAAGGCTCCTCAACAGCTGACTGAAGGCTGCACTTTAAGGTTTGGCAGGAGGCAGGATACCAGTGTGGGTGGCTATTGTCCCCATTGCCCTCTTGTACTGAAGGCTCAGGCTACAGAGGAGACTGACAGGGGGTTGGGGTGCATACCCAGAGACCATAGCTGCATGAGTGGTCAATGGTCCCACAGTGAGTTTGCGTATATGGGCTATTAGGCTGTAACTTAATTGACTGTTAATTGTGTAATTAGTGCTTTGTTTGGTTTTAAAACCTAAACACTCAAAAAGTAAATTAGCTGNGTAGACAGAAATGGAGTTTTCAGGCCTACCAAATATTGCATAATTAATCAGGTGTGATTTTGATGGCCTCATGCAGAGGGTTGACTAGGCAGAGGGCCCAACCTAAATCCAGGACTCAACTACCCCTAGTTGTGCCTGGGGATTGGCCCTACTCCTCTGGGCCTCAGTTTCCCCATTAGTGACCAGGTATGTGATGGGGCCTGCATGAGGCATGTCATCCCCATCTGGGTTGTACCAGTGACTGCCAGAGACCCAGCTAGGGAAGGAGGGAAAAATGAGGATCAATTAGACTGTAGATTCTAACTTGGGGCAGAAATCCTGATGGCCCAATCCTGTGGCTCTGTCCTATCCTGTCCCAGCCAACCCCATCTGGGAAGTTCACTGCATATGGACATATAGACTGTATCTAGCTCTCCTTCCACCCACCCCCCAGCTACTGGGCCCTGCTCTCTCCACGCCCCTCACATATCTACATCTAGTCTGTCAAGCAATGTTGGTCCATCTCAAAGTATACCACGTCAGCCTGGATCCAGCAGAGCCACCTTGATCCTTAGCTCAGTCTGTTACCTGTGGCTCTGTCATACCCAGTATTATCACTGGTTCTCAGTCTTGAGCCCCTCCCACCCCTCTCACCTTTCCAGCCATCTCTATCTGTGCCTCCCCAGGTCTTTCCCTTTCCCTGTCTCTACTCCTTCTTTCAATAGTACATGCTCAGTCCCGTGACTGACCTTCCTTCTGAGGTTCGGTCTGTTGTGCGCATCACAAGGCGTTCCATTGCAGTCACTGAATGGAGGCATGAGAGACAGTTGTCTATAGTCTATAGGAGTACACGGAGATCATATTTGGGCAGGGATGTTCTGCCTGCCACCTTCTGGTCTCTGATTAGCCATCACCTTGTCTTTAGCATGTGAGAACTGGATAGCAATGCTTGGCTTCACCCTAAACTAACTGTCACCAGCCATATATGTGCTTCTACTAGACAGAACCTAGAGCCTGTTTCTGGGCCCTAAACGAAGTTCCCAGCCTCTGCTGGCTGACTTGCCACAGCAGATCCTTTACCCTCTAAGCCTCCAGTTCTTCTCTGAAATGGACAAGTAAGCATGGAGTGTTCGGCCACAGTTCCTACCTCACATCCTGGCCCCCAAACTCTGTACCCCTGTCCTCCAAGATCCATCAGCTCTAAGAGCTCCAAGACATAAGTGGGAAAGAAGTTTATGGAGCCAGCCATAAAGTTGTGGGGTGCCTGGTCCCTAAGCATACCAGGCAGCCATGGGGAGGACCCAATTGGAGATCTGGCTGCATGGGGTAGACACACTGGCCTGCCAACTCACTTCATTTAGGTGGGGATAGGAAAAAGAGTTTCACTGACTTACTCTCAGAGGTGAGCATAAAAGTGAACAGTGACCTCATCAACATGACTCCACATATTAATCCCAATCTGGTTATCAAAACTGTTCAGTGTTGATCAAGCTCAACATGTGACCTCATCACTAGCCACCCATAGTCCCATAAGGACACCCCACATTGACTCATAGCTCCTTATTTTAGCTGGATTGCTAATTAGAANGTGCACAGATGGAGGTGNGCCTCTTCCCACTCCATACCTGCAAAGGCAATGCATCTCCTAGGCTGGGCTGTGTAGTCCTCACTCCCTTTCCTGGATCTTCTCAGGCTGCTCCCACCAAGCCTGTGTGAGAGCTGGAATTCAAGTGTTGGAGGCCCAGGACAGAGGAGCCTGAGCCCAGTTAGTGGCATGGCACTTAATCACCCTCACAGGTTCCAGAGAGGAGTTGAGGAAAGAAGCAGGGTGCCAAGAATTTTGTGTAAGGTCTGGCTTCAGCATATACTACAGGACATTCAGGCACACAGCACTCATGCTAAGATACATGTGCACACATTCAAGGGCTCATGCCTACCATAAAGTTGCCATATACACTAAATATACAAGGTCTGTGTGGCAGCAGGAGCCAGTGGAGCACCTGTATGTTGTGCTACCTATACATGCCTCAGGCAGCCTGTACATAGCCCAGTGGACACCTTTGGTACTCANTGTCCTTGTAGCTGAGACCCTACCCCATTCTTGGGCCAGGCTCAATAGAATATCCTGAGACTTTCTTGTGCCATGGCCATTAAACCTGCATCTTCTGATGTTCTGGTTCCTTTATTCTGTTTAGTTTCTATCTCCTTGGGCCTCTGCAGGTGGCAGTGCCATTGGAGNATCTTTCAGCTGGTAGGAGGGCCAAGCCTCCTTGTCCTAAACATTCCTGAAGTAATATCTCACAGCAGCTGCACAGCTCTTGCATGGTAACTGGGCAGAAACCCAACCTACACTTGGCACTGTCTGATCCTCCTGCAGCCCTGCTTTGGCCCAGGTATGGTAACCTGTGGGAATCTGGGGAGGCCTGCCTCCTGTTCCTCTCTGTCCCTCCTCCTTGCTCCACATGGTGGGTTTTGGGCTATCATTGGGAGTAACTCTGGCTACAAGGTCTTTCCTCATGAATTTTGTTTGAGTGGTGAGAGACAGTGGTGCTCCTCTGAATACTGTTGTAAGCTGTAATTACTGTTCACACAGAGATGAAAGGACAGTGTTGCTCCTGCCTTAACCACGCTGACTTGTGTCTCTGTAGGAGTGACAAGTAGTTCCCACTCCAGCAAGCAGCTGACCGGGTTTCTAGGAGTGATGGGTGAACTGTCAAGTCAGAGTAGTGCATGTGAGGGATGGCTGCAGAGGTGAATAGGTGACAGGAAGGAATGGGTAGCTTCAATGGGTAGTAATGGTGATTACTTTTCTAGTTGCTGTGACAAAATACCTAGCACATTCACTTAAAGAAGGGTTTATTTAGCCGTAAGTGGTAGTGCACACCTTTAATCCCAGTGCTTAGGAGGCCAAGGCAAGTGGATCTCTGTGAGTTTGAGGCCAAGGTAGCGGTAAGAAGATCTCTGAGTTTGAGGCCAGCCTGGTCTACATAGTGAGTTACAGGACAGCCAGGGCTATTTAGAGAGACCTTGTCTTTGAAAAAAAAAAGGCCAGGCAGTGGTGGCACATGCCTTTAATTTCAGCACTCAGGAGCCAGAGGCAGGTGGATCTCTGTGAGTTCAAGGCTAGCCTGATCTATAGTTCCTGGTCTAGTTCCAAGACAGCCAAGGCTACACAAAGAAACTCTGTCTCAAAAAACCAAAATAAATAAATAAAATTATGGGATTGTGCTGCTCACATTCAGGGAGAGAAACACATCCTAAAGTATATCTCTTAGGCAATTCTAAATCCTGTCAGGTTAACCTTAATTATCACACTCCCACTCTGTATGAACTTGAAATCCAAACACATCATTCTACTCCTAGTCCCTAAAGTGTCATGTTCATTCATTGTAAAATGCACTTAGTCCATCTCAAAAGTTGCTCAAGGCTCATTGATTAGGCTAGTCTGGCTCCTCCATGTCCCCAGGGCTGATTACAAGCACATGCTACCACCCCTGGCTTTTTACTCAAACTTAGGTCTTTATGTGTGTGGGGCAAGTAATTTACTGGCTTCACCATCTCCCCATTAAGGAAGCATCTCCTTAATGACACTAGTTTCTTAAAGAATTATAGCTGCCTTCTCTATGCTTCTGCATCTGCAANTTTAAATGGGTTCAAACACCCTTCTTAGCCAAACTGTACATTTTCCCTCTCTTTCCACTCCACTGGCTGCTGTCTGTCACTGTAGACCTGAGTAAGGGCAGTGAGCAGGAGCCATGTGACAGCTTGAATGTTGTGCTGTCTTGAAATTAACTCCACCAAGTGAATCCTTCCATCTTGTTTTAAATCAGCCTCACNGAAGTCCTCAGGACACCGGCAAAATGCAAACAGAATCTTTGCCAAAATGTTACAAATGGTTGCTAGTCCAGTTCCTAGTAAGGCCTGTTTTTCTCTGAAACTTAATGAGCTTGGCTTATACTGTTTGTGTTTCTTTTGGCATTGTAGTCTTCCAGACTCCTATCAGAATGGCCCATGAATTCTGCTTAAAACATTCTATGACTTCTTTAGCCTACAGCTTCAGACTCTTAGACATTCCTCCCACAAACCAGTTCTAAAGGCCTAGGAACCATATGGTTGGGTATATCACAGCAATGGTCCCACTTCTTGGTTCCAATTTTCTTAGTTATTTTGTTGTCACTATGACAACATACTTGACAAAAGCAAATTACAGAAGAATTTATTTGAACTCACAATTAGGGGATACAGTCCATCATGGTTCGGAAAGTGTGGCAGCAGGATCTGGAGTCAACATATTTACATNTATGTGCTCAAGAAGCAGAGAGAGGAATGCTAGTGTTTANCTCAGTTTTTCCTTTTCTCTTAGTCTAGGACCCTAGACAATGGGAAGGTGCCGCCTGTATTTAGGGTGAGCTTTACCACCTTGATGAAACCTTTTGGGAAATATCCTCAGAGACATGCTTAGAAGTATGTCTCCTAGGTGATTCCAAATCCTGTCAAGTTTACAAGATGAAGCATCAGAGTGGTGATGGGGATGGAAAAATAATGATGGTGATGGTATTATTACTATACCATCACACATGTCTTATACTAGGTATCCAGGGCACTGTCCTAGTGTTGTGTATATATATTCATGTAAGTCATAATACATTCCTGTAAATGACCCATGATCCCTGTTTTACCAGAAGCATAAACTGAGGCCTGGGAGGTAAATTGGGGCACAGCATAGCTGGTAACACAGCAGTACAGCAGATACCTTTAGAGCCCAATGCCTTGATCCCTGGATATATACACCCGAAATTTTCCCTTACACTAGAGGCCTGTCCATGCCAACACCAGGGCCAGGCTTTCTGGGGTCACTGAGCCCTGTTCCAGCCCCTGAACATTGCTCAGGCTGCTTTCAGAAGGTAGATGTGTCTTTTATCCCCACCTTGCCCTGANTAATTGCCTCACTCAATTCTAACTCCATTGTAGTTACATGTTAAGTCAGTAGTACTTAATCACATGACTGTGTTTATAGTCCTATCTACATATTGTTGATGATATAGCACTGTCTGACAATTATAAGATCTGGGTGACCTCTCCTGTACCTTCTGGAGGGTTCTCTCACTTGGCAGACACCATAAGCTGCCCTTCCTCAGGTTCTACTGCTCAGCCCTGCTGGTCTGGCTTCAAACCTAAAACCATGGGACAGTCTGTGACCAGTCTAGGTNGGTGAGTTGCTGTTCTNGCCATAGGATCTGGTGCAGGTGGGCCCTGGGGCTGAAGAAGGAGCAGAGGGTAGTGCTCACAGGTGATACAATTGTCCTCAGACTGCCCCACTGACAGACATGTCCCCCAGGGGTCTGACCCTGCTGCACTGACAGTTTAACAAGGTTTGATGGTAAGAGGCCTGATCATGGGTTTTGGCACCCCAGGCAGCAAGGTAAGAGGGAGGGACTATCAGTCCCCACATCCAAGCCACCATCTCCACTCTATCTGCACACATATCTGTCTCAGTGACTTGGCAAAAGACTACCTTGAGGGGCTACTCATGCCACTTGCACTGTCCTATTCCAGAGGCTCTAGAATGTCCTGTGTATTTGGCTCCACTCACCTCCATGGTCTCATCTCCCATTTACCTCGAAGGTCGCATGAGCTCCTTCCCCCACACTCATGTCCTCATTTGCAAACTCTCCTTCATAACACAGAGGCCNTGTTATGTGCTTCTCACCAAATCTTGTCTACTTCACAGTGGGAGGGGATGCCATGGTTTTGAAGAGTCCAAGCCTAGTCCTTGCTGAGCTCCTGTTGAGACAGGCCAACGAAGCTGGATCTTGGGAGGGGCCTGGCTACATGCACAGCTGAAGAGCCACATGTGACTTCCTTACTCTAGGACAGTGGGCCCCAACCTATGGTTGACTACCCCTTTGGGAGTTCTCATATCAGATATCCTGCATATCAGATATTTATATTACAATTCATAACAGTAGCAAAATCACAGTGATGAAGTAGCAATGAAATAATTTTATGGTTGGGGGTCACCACAACATGAGGAACTGTATTGAAGGGTCACAGCTTTAGGAAGTTTGAGAACCACTGGTCTAGGAAATGATGCCTACCCATGAGCTTAGCATCCAGAGTCTTGGTGCCTGCTCACCCAGGCCNTGACCCACACTACATGACTGGACAGAGGGGTCCATGAGCTGCAGGTGTGAAGCCCACCAGCCTCAGAAAACCTCCACATGCCCATCCCAGCTGCCTGGCATGTTGTCCTTGGGCTAAAATAGAGCTTCAGCTGCAGTGAGCCACTGGTGAACACATTTTTATCTAACTCNGAACTTTGTCACTGAAGACATTGTGGCCTTCAGTTGGGGCAGTAGAAGGCAGTATAATTTGATGATGTGTATTAATCAAGTTGAGTACAACTTATAAAGCCCAGACACACATCTGACTGTAGCCCAATCTTCATCTCATGTGTCTCAGAGGAGATTTATTTTCAGCAATATAATTCATTTGACATGAATGTATAATAATTGCAGTTGCTAGCANGTTTTCCCCCTTTTTATTTTAGAGGAAACTGCATTGTTCTCTAGCAGTGTGTCCTATCTGCTTANTGAAAACNGGAAGCAAAGATTTGTTTTCTTNATTATGACAATCTTGAGTTAACCAGCTGTCCTCACAAATGGGTCTCTTACAATCTGACTACCCTGAGCTCCACCCTGAACATCCCAGGCGAGTCCTGAAGGCCGACGTCCTCTGCCCCTGACATTCACACCGAGAGCAGCTGTTGGCCCTGCTTTACAGAAGCATGGGTTGAGGCACTGAGAGGTCAAGGGACTTGCCAAGGCTACACAGTGGAAGTGCGATCTTCAAGGCCAGAGCCGCTGGATGGGATGCTGGCATCTCCAGTTAAATTCCTGGTTCAGACCCGGGGAAGGAGCATGAACTGGGTGTCACTGTCTACTGGCTCACGGCCTTTGTNGTCTCCCCTNTCTCCTCTGTACCCCATCTCATCTGGGTGTAGAACAGCTGTTACGTGCAGCTGCTGCCTGGCAGTGAGTCTCCTGTATGTTGGTGGCCTCCTTCAACCTAGGACCTCACAAAAACTCTCCATGGGGTGAGGCCTATGGAGTTTCCTGGGATAATTGAGTTCATCTGGACTGGGTAAAACTTCCTGTACATTCCCTAACATCACTGGTCATTTAGAAGCTCCAGGGTCTGGCCTGGTCCTAGGGGATTGGAATCCACCTACCTTGAGGCAAGCCAGCCTTATTACCCCTTCCATCTGTCCCTGTTCCTTTCCATTGTTCCTCCTGGCTGAGATATGGCTAGGAATGTCCACCTGTATCCTACAGCCTTGTGACCCTGGTAGTATGAAAGGCACTGACTTACTTCTCTCTCTCTCTCTCTCTGACCCACAGTGCGACAGTGAGAGTGGCGTGGATGACAAGGTGAGCCTGNCTTCTCCTTTCCTTGTGGATTGACCTGGGATACCCACTCCACCAACCCTCACTGGAGCAGGGCAGGCCCTGAAAGCTAGGAAGAGCCAGTATCTGGGAGTTCTCTCTATTAGACAGTATAGGAAGCTTCTCCCTGGCTGGGTGTGCCTGCCAAGATAGTGGCTTGGGCATCCTAACAGTAAACCTCAGATAGGCAGCCATTGTTGAAACACTGATGGAGGTCACCCTAGGCCCTGGCTGGCCTCAAGGAGGATAGCAGGGCTTTTGCTGAGCAGCTGCAGGCACCTCCAGGGAGGTAGGTGGGGGCTGTTGGTCACCATTGCCTTCTACTGTTCAAAACAAAATATCCCCATTAATCCAGGGTTTGTGCTGCTCAGTGCTTAGTATTGGAGTAACTTGCTACCACAAAAACTTCTCAGGGCCTTTCTGGGTTCTTGAGCCCCACAGGTAGCACTTTATTACGGATGATCGAGGAATCTAAGGACAGGAGGGAAGGGACTTAGCAGAGGTCACACTTATCAAGTGGGTTGGGGTAGCCAGGTGCAGGGTCCTGTCTTACTGGCCTTGGTCTCTGAGCAAATAAAGGCCTAGCCAAGAGGACTGGGTTGGATATGGCAATCCCAAATGTAGAGGAGAAGACACAGAGGGAGAAGGTGTGTCCCAGACACAGTGCATGGGAGAGGTATAGAAGTTAGACTTGGGCTCTGGTTTTGAGGCAAGTTTTTGTGAAAAGTGTTTTGTATGTGTAGATCTTCAGGGTGCATTAAGGGTGTTTGGTGTCTGCTCATGCATACTTTATTTGGAGTGCAGGGCTCCATGAGCCATGTCTGGCCTCTTGGTAGGCTTGGACGGGTTCAGTTCAACTGGCCCCAGATTGTCAAAGGTACATTAACAGGACCCAGGGCCAGGCCATTCTGGCTCTGGCAGCTACATGCCAGTATTATTAGATTTCAAGTCCCTGTGCTGCCTCCACTGTGTCCCTCTATGGTGCAGGTCCTCCTTACAGGTCCCTTGAACAGAACATGTCTGGGGAAAAAGTCCAGGAGATCAGTATTCCAGAAGGAGCCACTGGGGCTCCAACAAAGGTGGAGTTGTGCCCTTCTCTGTCTGGAGCTGCTGCCTCCGCTGACAGAAGCCTTCTACAGACATAACATTTAAATAAGCACCTGGGAAAGTGCTGAGCCTGCAGGTCCCTTGGTACCACCTCTAGTATAAAGTTAACTTCTCTATGTAGCCCAGAGCTGCTCAGAGCATATGGGATGGGAGGGAGATGGGGAGGGGTTTCAAGCTCCTGCTCCTTCATCCTGTCTTCTAGAGGAAACAAATCCATCATTCACCTGAGGGCAGGTGGCCAGGATGGCTAACTGGTCCCCATCATTTCCCCTAACTACTCTCAGCAGCCAGAGTTGACCTTGAGCCTCCAGGATACCTGGTCTGCTATCTAGCGTTGTGCCCCAAGGCTGTACCCAGGCCTCTTGGATGGGGTCCCAGAAGGTCAGTACTGTAGGTTCTTCAGAGAGGTCTACACTGGAGGGGCTAAGTGGGGCCCTAAGGAGGGGTAGCTGCCAAAGAAAGTGGGAGAGCCCACCTTCTGTCACCTTTACTCACCTCCCTCTGAACAAGAGGAATAAGCCAGGGTCTCAAGGGTTGCACCTGTCCCGTTCCACGTGTCTCTGTTTTGTCATTGTAGTGGTCTTAGTGGAGTCTAAACTGGCATATACAAGGGACACAGAGCAGCCAGCAAAGTGAATGACCTGCTGCTCTGGGGATTTCCCTTTCCATGAGTATCTGGGATCTCTCTGATGGCTACATGGGTCTGTCTTGGTGCCTTCTACAGAAGAGAACCACAGGCAGAAAGGCCCAGAGGTATGACAATGATATATCTCATCCCTCAGGTGGAGGCAAGAGAGGAGAACTTCATCCCTGCTAGTAATTTGGGGCCCAAGAGCCAATGGAGTGGGAGAGCATAGGCCAGGAAATGAGTGACTACTGGAGAAACTTGGGGTCTATGGGAAGGCAAGACCCCTGACCTAAGGTTCCCTTCTATGGAACCTCTTGTCTACTCACACATCTAAATTACAGGGAAGTTGTTATCCTGTAGCAACCATGATTGTCATTTCTTGTCACTCCTGAGGCTGCCATCCCTGATGGCTCAGTGTATAGCAAAGGTCTTCGTGTTGGGGCTACATCCTCCCAAGTACCCCCAACACCACAGTACAGATCATAGCCCAGACCTCTCAACTCCTGCTACAAGAGAGATGCTGAGATCCTGAGTTTGGAGTCTGTGAGTCAGAGTCCATACCTGTGCTTCCCTCCTCACAATGTTGGGTCCTATGTGGCCAGATCCTGTCTCCCTCTTGGGCATAGCTTTGCCAAGGCCAGGTTCCCTACTGAGAAGTCAGTTAGGCCTAAGTCACTGCTGTAATGAGAGCCTCAATGGTATATATATATATGGTGTGTGTGTGTGTGTATGTGTGTATATATATATATACAATTTTATTTATTTATTTATTTATTTATTTATTTATTTATTTATTTATTTGTTTGTTTATTAAGGGGTTCTATGGGAAGGCAGACTCACTGATACAAAATGAAGCGATGCTGTTGCCTCTTCGTCTCCCAGGGAAAGATGGGGGCAAGCTCCAGACCAGGTCACCTTCCACGTCCTTCTACATCCAAGAGAGAGCTTGTGACCCCCTCCTCCTTCCCTTTTAAGAGGTCACCTGATAGAGACAGGCAAGAAGCACCACCTCTATCAGGCCAGTTAGCCCAAGGTCATGGGTNGAGTGAATTCCCACTATACATTGCCCTGTTTCTGAGGTGGCGATGTCTCGATCTTTTCAGCACAGCAAGAACTTGGGAGGGAGAGGCATTTCAGCAGCCCGTATTCACAGGGGATCCTGGAACTTGTACTTTAATTTTCACAGTACTGTCTCACACGCCCTGATACACGTGGCCTGGAAGCAGTGAACAGGGTCGCAGACCCTCAGTAGGGCAGAGGCAGACAGATCTGTGAGTTTGAACCCATTCTGGTCTGGTCTACATAGTGTNTTCCAGGACAGCCAGGGCCACAGAGAGACCTTGGAGTGAGGTGGGGGTGGAGAGAGAAAAACCACAGTAAGTTCATTGTATAGGAGCATTGGCACTGACTCAAATAGGCTTAGCCCTATAGTACCAGGAAGGGGAGACTAGACATGCTGGTGGAACTGGACAATTCACCTAGATAGGGTGGTCCTTCTGTACCCTGAGCATCTTTCTTCCAAAGCTGACAGAATCTGAACTTAGTACTCTAGTACTCTATGTCCCTCCCCCAGGGACAAGCCTGGAGCTCTGCTGCAGGTCAGGATGCAGACACTCTGGGCAAATTCTTTCAAGTTGACTTNTTANCTCTCTGTCTCCTGAAGCTCAGCAGCCCACAAGCTCTACTGGCCCTTGACAGGATAGCTACGCACCTCCACCCACCAGGGCTGCACTCTAATATTGCAGCTGGCAGTGCAGGGAGTGCTAGCTGCAGGCTCAGGAGTGGGCAGACAGATGGCTCCTCCTCAGGGCTGTGGCTAGTGTCTAACTGCTTTTGTTATTGGAAAAATATGGGTGAAAAATTGTGTGGGGGCTCATTAGGCAGCCCATTAGGTCCCGGCTGGCTGCCAGCTCTGCCCAAGTGGCCCTAGCTGCCAGCCATCTGGCCAGGACTCCTCCCTGATACATGTGGCCTCAGCCCTGTGGCTGGCCAGCCTCTGGGACTAGTCTGCAGCCCATTTGTGGATGTCCACTAGGAGATGCTCCTTACACTCTGGCCATCCAGAAGGCCCTTCCAGGGGTAAGTAGACCCCACATGGGTCATCTTGTGAGGGACAGCACAGGTTAGGCACAGTAGTAGAGACTGCTTCACTCCTGGGGTGACATTCCTTCTAAAGTGACTTCAAGGGTATGATGTGACTGAAGCCTGCTGACCTCCTCTGCTACACTGTGTACGTCTTAGTTTTCTATTGCTATGATAAAATATTACTTAGCTTAGAGGTCACAATCCATCTGTTATCATAGGATGCCAAGGCAGGAACTCAGATTAATAATCTAGGGGCAGAAACTGAAGCAGAGAGCATGGAGGAGTGCTGTTCACTGACTTGTTCCCCATGGCTCGCTCTGCCTGCTTTCTAATACAACTCTGTGTCATTTTCCCAGGAATGGCCCCACCCACAATGGGCAGGGCCCTCCCACATCAATCATTAATCAAGAAAATCTCCCACAGGCCAATTTGATGGAAGCATTTTCTCAATTGAGGTTTCCTCTTCCCAGACAACCCTGGCTTGTATCAAGCTGGCAGAAAACCCAAGCACAGTATATCTTGGGCTTTGGTGATTGGTCCCTGAGTTGGGAACCTCTGGGTTCCAGCTGCCTGGCTCCCTGTTCACTTTTGCATGGCCACTATTGTTGGACTTGGTATCCAGGAGTCCCACTAAGCAGGGGACAAAGAGTCCAAGAGTGCAGAGGCATCTACCACTATGTGGCAGGTACTTCTTGGACACCAGACAATCCCAAGATATCTCTTACTTGCCAGCTTTGTTAGTAGGCAAGGCCTCTGAGGGTCAGAAACTTCCTGTTGTGAGTAGGGCCTAGTGAGGAGATATGATGAGCAGGGAGGTGAGGGAGGTCAGGTGACAGCTCAGGTGGGCTAAATGGCAGGAAGTGTGTGGAAAGAGAATATGGGCATTTCTGTTCTGGTTGCCTGGTCCCCACCTCAGAGCTTAGCAACAGAGCCAATATGGAGTGAGGGTGTCCTGAGAGGCACAGGCACAATTTCTGTACCCCAAGTGTATTATAGGATCCCACTGTGCACCTCCTATGTACAACAGGAGGCTGTGGCCCAGAGTCATCACCACTCATGTAGAGTTCTCGTAGGTGGGTCTGTTGAGTGCCCTAGCTTGGACAGGCCAAGGAAGAAAGGGCTGTACCTGATGGATGTCCCAATAAGTGGCAGCTTTGTGTCCTCTTTCAAAGCTTGCTGGGCAGATGTTGGTTGCAAGGCTGAGTAGCCCCTATGGCCACCCTTACCCCTCCAGGCCGGTTCCTGTTATCTAGTGGTGGCTTGGGCAAGATCTACTTCCCCTCTGTGCATGGAGACCCACCACTGGCCACAGACACTCACCCTCTGCCTGCTGACTTTAGGGTCTCTCTNGGTGGGAACGCCTGGATGGAGACCTATAGGGTGGTCCCTACCTCAGGGCAGGAGAGAAATGAGTCCAGCCAGCCTCAGGTAGGATCTCCAGGCTACAGGGCAGAAGGGGGTTGGGCAGAAGCTTCAGAACCAAATAATGAGACCTCAAGGCTCAGCCCTGGGTTGGATAGATAGAGCTGGTCTGGTCACTGGACCCAAGCCCGTATTGCCCTGAAGGCTATGACCTTGTATATGAGGCTCCAAGATACATTACAAGAATCCCATGATGGGGAAAATGAAGATCTGGAATGGGCTCAGAGCCCACAGCTACTTCAGGGTACCCTGAGATGTCCATAGGCAGTAGCTTTGTGCCTGGCACTTGCTGGGTTCTCTTGGTGCTGACTATCACCAGCTTTGGGAAGTGCCCTGGCTGTTTTTTTTGTGGGGTCAGTGAGAGAGGAGAGAGTTGTGGGTGGTAGGGCTTCCACACATAGGCACACATAGGCATGCTTATACATTTTCACTTCCTGATAAAGGAGGCATCTTGATTCCCCTCAGGAGCTGCAGTAAACACCCTTAGAATCTGACATGTCATAGGACTCCTTGTTGGTTCCACCCTATAGAGGTGAGAAGTGCTGACAGGAATGAGTATCAGAAATTGGGAGGGTGAAGCCAGGCATGGGGCACATACTTGTAATCTCAGCATTTGTGTGGCTGAGGCAGAAGAACTATAGGCCAACTTGGGCTATATAGTAATGTCCTGTCTAAAAAAATAAAGCCAGGTGGTGGTGGCACATGCACTCAGAAGGCAGAGGCAGGTGGCTTTCTGTGAGTTTGAGGGCAGCCTGATCTATGGAGCAAGTTCCAGGACAGCTTGGGTTGTTATACAGAGAAACCTTGTCTCGAAAAAC
>LZPO01008016.1:33112-61649 GCA_001675575.1 Neotoma lepida
CATGCTGAGCACTGAACTCAGTAGCTGATGCTCTCCCCATACAGGAACCCAGCAGCCCAAAGTCAAGGTGCTGTCAGGCCTGTCCATCTGCAGGCCCTGAGCTTACTTAACCCTTGCCTTGCCCAGCTCCTGGCAGCTTCAGGATATCTTTAAGATATGGCTGCCTCCCCTGTGTCTCTAACCACCCTCTCTTAAGAACACAAGTCCTTATAGTGTCTCTGCTACAGTAATTTTCAGAGCATGGCCTGNAGGCCACACAGATGCTGAGTGGTGTTGGGGCCATTTGTTAATGGGCATTTTTAGGCAGTACTTTTTGGCATTTGACACACTGGTGAACACCACTCTCCTACCCTTGGCCCAAGAAGCCACCACCATCCTGATGTCTTATCCAGCTGGCTCAGATATTCATGTAATATCTACAAGACATAACCAACAGCTCTCCAGATCCCAATACCACCACACTTGCCCATGCCTCTACTGGAGGATGCCACTGTTATGTAGCAGGCCTCAGACTTACCTGATGGCTTGTCTCCACAGAGTAACAGACAAAAGGGAGCAGCTCTTGCTTGGTGTGTGGCCCTACAGTGCTAGACCCTCAAGGAAGCCCAGTTACTAGCTATAGTCAAGAACTGTCAGAGACAAATGACCCCAGATACCTTCCAGCATCCCCAGTTCCAGGTGGAGCCCCTCACTGACATCTTCCCCTAGAGACATAGAATGATGATGGATGAAGTTATAATGCGAGTTGTTAAACTATGGGTTTTAGATAAATGTGCCCCAGTACCACCATTAAGCCCCAGTGGAGTATAGATATTTGGTTTGGAAGCCTGATATTTGATATCAGGGTTATCTCTGGTGGCTGCCTTTATTTCCCATGATAATCTATTCCCACTCCTTCCTTCTCAATTTCTAACCTCATTAAACCTCTCATATCACAGCTACTTTTCTTCCTAAATAAAATTAGACAGGCCTGCCCCAGGTTCTGAAAGTCTAATTTTACTTGTAGACAGAGTGGGAGNCTGTGGGCGGGCTCAGGTACTGTCTCCTAGCTGTGAATTTTAAGCCCATTGGTTGGATTACTCCTTCTTCTAGAGCTCTTCTGCCCAAGATAGCCTCAGGAGTGACAAGAAATGACAATCATGGTTGCTACAGGATAACAACTTCCCTGTAATTTAGATGTGTGAGTAGACAAGGTNCATAGAAGGGAACCTTAGGTCAGGGGTCTTGCCTTCCCATAGACCCCAAGTTTCTCCAGTAGTCACTCATTTCCTGGCCTATGCTCTCCCACTCCATTGGCTCTTGGGCCCCAAATTACTGGCAAGGATGAAGTTCTCCTCTCTTGCCTCCACCTGAGGGATGAGATATATCATTGTCATACCTCTGGGCCTTTCTGCCTGTGGTTCTCTTCTATAGAAGGCACCAGGACAGTGAACCTTTCCAGGCTGTGTGTACCACACAGACCACTCCACTACAAACTCAGTTGAAAACCAAGACAAAGCAACTCCCATGGCAATGATGCTTGGAAGAAACTACACCAGGGGTTTGGTGGGTAGGACAGTCTAGCACTGACCTCCCCTGGGCACTAGACTGCCAACTGTGGCCCAGAGTCCAAAGGGCCAGCTAGCCAAGTCAGCCACTACTCACTTAGTACAGAGTGAAGTCCCAGAAGCAAGTCATAGCTGGAGGGCCCTGCCCTGGGCCAGGCATCCAGAAAGAGTGTGTGTGTCCACACCATGTTTTGTCACCCCCGCCCCCCCACACACAGCTCTACCCTCCTGCAGCCTGTTTTGCTTGTATCTCTTCCAGGTCCCTGACATCTCACAACAGCGCCCAGCCTTCCTCCCATCCCAGGAGGAACTTGACCTACAGATTCCTGGCCCCTGGAGCCAGACCCTTAACCAGGTTTGGCTCTGCCATAGTCTAGCTGTTTGAGACTGTCAGTCTCTTCCTTGTCCCAGTTTCCTTGTTGGTGACTTGATGCTTGTGAGACTATGGCTCCATGACTGTGGCTGTCAGGTGTCTAACTTGGTGATTTTTTTTTTTGTGTGTGTGTGTGGAAGGAAATATCAGGATTTTGTGGTAGTCTTGCTTTTGTTAATTTTTTTTCTTTTGTAAGAAGACCTTTATTTGGTAAATAACTCAAATATAATTAAGGGGCTGAAGATACTGTTTGAGGCTGGCACTTNTGACAGATCTCCAGTATCACTGGATTTCCAAGTGCTGTGTTTGTGTATTTGAAAAGGTAATTGCTGGCCCAGCCTGTCGTTCTACCTCTAATGCACACACACCACAGAGCTGGTTCCACAGTCCTAGGAATGGCGGTGTTCCCACAAAGTGGATGCCCATCCTGGACTAGGCCCCTGAAGCCCAAGTGGAGCCCATTTCTTCCACCTCAAGCTTTGTGGGTCCCTGCATTCCAAGGGCGGTTGCATTGGGTTGCATGGGATTGTTCTGAGTTCTGTTTTTCACTTGTGTGTCCACTGGGCTTGGAGGGCTCATCATTGTGCTAAGGTCTGTGCCTTAGGCAGGCAAACNAAGCTTCCTTGTGGACCCAGGTCAGTTCCCCAGGCCTCACACACACAAAAAAACAAAACAGATGCTTTGCATCTCTAGCCTTCTGTAAAGTCATCGGGGTGCACGAGGGTAGCCCTAGCTGCACGGCCCTTTTCAGCATGGCAGTGGCTTGGAGTCCTATCTGGATTCACAGGAAAAACAGGGTTGGTTGGCATGTTTGCTATTGGCTCTCAGGATCCTGTCAGCCCTTTAATGCCCCAGCTCCTGCGACTTGCCAGTGGTCACGCTTCTTTCTGGCTCTGTTTCCCCTAATGTAGGGGTATATCAGTTGAATGTAACTTGTTTTTAAGATTATCGTGGCAAGCCCACGAGCATTTGTGGTCGATGCTCGCAGAGGCTGGGGTACCAGGTCAGATCAGACAGCCAGGATGAAGCCAGCCGCCCGGCACGGGCAGATCCACGCCTCGGGGTTGGATTAGTTGGGCCTGCCCGTGCCCCGCCTACACAGAGCCCCGCCTGTCCGCGCCACCGCCACCCCGCCCGCCCGACGGCTCCTGACCGCTGTTCCCAGAGCGCCCGCAGCGCTCCGAGAAGGCGCGGGGACTTGTGCGCCCCGCGCGCCCCTGTCCCGGGCTCGGGCTGAGCAGGGCATGCAGAAAGAGACTACCTGGGTGGCAGGCCTGCAGGAGTTTCTCTGCCACCCTCGCTCGCGCAGCGCGTAGGGCTCAGACCTTCGACGAACGCTGCGGATCGCGCGGGATCTGGGTGCCCGCGAGGTCAGTGTGCGTTGTGGGCTCCGAAGAGCAAAGCGGGACTTCGGGCGTCGTGGGTGGGGAAGCACCGACCCCTTTGAGGAATGGGCAAGAGGACGACCCTGGGAGCCCNGCTCATGCATCCTCTGCTGGAGCAGGTCGCTCAGAGTCCCCGTGTTCTCGAAGCTGCACCCGGGGCGCACGTGGTGGCAAGCGGCAGGGGTGTTGTTTGGCGAGGGTCGCGGGCCCGTGGGGCACGCGGCGTAGGCAGGCGGGACACGGTGAGGGCGCGCGCCTTTGTTTGCACCCCCGTGTGCAGCCCGCCACCGGGTGCGTGGTGCCTTGCTCACCTGCCTGGAGTTGGTTCTTTGTCTGGGGCGGGGTGCGGCCAGCAGAGGCTGCGTTTCCTGTCTGATCCGAGACTGCCCCTAGGGTCTGATAGTCTCAAACAAAGCATGGGGTGACCCCGAGCCAGATTGACGCCCCTCAGAGGATTAGTGGTGTCTTCTTTACCGGACATGCTTTTTGCGTGGACCCACAAGCCTGCAACCTGGGGATTTCCCACATGCATCTTGGTATGAAGTGACTGTATTCTTTTATTCTGCACTCTGGCTGAACACCAGGATTGGGAAGACTGCATGCCTNAGTCACATCCCTGTATCTAATGCCCAGAAAGTTATTAACACAGGTCTGGCGGCCCGGTGGGACACCCACCCGTCTTGGCCTAACTAGTCAGCTCTGAAGTTTGGCAGAAAAGACTCAAGGGACTTCTCTGCTTGCAGCTCAGATTTGTGCCACTGACACCACTGGTTCCCCCAGAGGTCCTGGAAACTGGGGTCTTCTAGGTCAGAGTTTTCCGGGACAGGGATGACCAGCCTGGCCAAGTGTTAAAAAACCCTGCAAAGCACTAGGATTCCTGCCTGCATCCATGGTCTTCCTGAGCAGATTTGCCTGTGGAGGGAGGGAACTGGCTGTGGCCATGCCAGGTACTGTTCTGTGATGGGGAGAATATGCCACCCCTGCTTTTCCTTACTCTGCTCCCCACCCCCACACTACTCCCCTTGGATCTCCTGGAGTCTGGGGTGTGGATCTGAGTCCACAAGCATGTTTGGGTTTCATGTCTACCCTTGGAGGGAGCAGTTCCCTCTGGGACTCCCCAGCAGATTGAGGACCAAGGAGTATGGCTCTGAGACAGAACATTCCTAAGAGGTACCTTAAGGAGTCATTAGGTCTCAATTAGAGGCAGGCAGACCCAGGTCTGCCCCTGGGTCACCCTGCCCTCACTCTCTCCACCCAAACTCAGGTCCTTTCATTTTCTGCCAAGGAGCAAGGTCTTATATCTTGGGGTTTGGAAGTTGCCTTTTGGGTTGGATGTAGGATTGCAGATCTTGATCTTCATGGCTTGTTTCATTTTCCTGCCTGGGAGGTCAAGGTTCTTCCTTTCTGGCTTACAAGTGGTAGCTTGGGCCTCAAGCTCACTTGAAGGCTGCATGTGGAGCAGAGGTCCAAGGTGGGCTTGCTGAAATTCCTGGGTGGTAAGGGCCTGTCAACAGGGCTCTATTAATAGTGAAAACCCTAGGGCAGCCTCCTCAGAGGGAGGCTAGCTGCCATCTCCTGGTGACTTGTGGGGCTGGTTATGTAGCAGGGCACCAACACTTGGGGTTCCCAGAGCTGCTACATAGGAGGCTGTACACACAGGACAGATGCTGGCAGATGGAACTCCAGAGGGGTCTCATGAGATGCCAAGAGAGATTAGTGGGGACCATGGCAGAGCTGTGTGCAGAAGAATGGGATAGGAAGGGTCCAAGGATTCTACAGAATTCCACCACAGCCATAGAGAAGTTTGGGCTCTGGTCTGGGGTGAGCCTAAGATCTTCTCCGCTGGGGGCCACTTGCTCTTATTTGGTTTGCTGTAAAGAACATTGTAAAAGTTAAGCTAGCCCAGGTGGTCCTTGAGTGCAGGAACTGATGACCAATCGGCCTGCCTTAGCTCTGATAGGGTGAAGACAGAACCTTCTGGGACCCTGAGTGTTCTGATAGACGGGGCAAGGCAATAAGGGGCAATGCTTGGTCATGCATCTCACTGTTCTGGGGTATTCTTTTTTAACTAGAAAAGAAAAAGTTGGGCATGGTGGTGTACATCCTTAATCTCAGCACCCAGAAGGCAAAGATAGGCAAGCATATCTCTTGAGTTCAAGGTCACCCTGGTATACACAGTGAGTTCCAAGCCAGCCAGGGCTACAAAATGCGACTCTGTTTATATGTGTTTTACCTGCATGTATGCACAACATGGCCAGAAAATCCCTTGGGACTGGAGTTACAGATGATTGTGAGCCACCACATGGGTGCTGGGACTTGAACCCTGGTCTTCTGGAAGAATAGCCAGTGCTCTTAAATACTGAGCCATCTCTGCCCAGCTCCAGTGTTCTGGGGTTTTTCTTAATCTTACCAATGTTCATGATCAGTGCAATGCAGGGATGGTTTACTGTCCTGACCTTTGCTAAAGCCCTTGGGTACAGATTGGAATGTTAAAGGCTTGACTCTGTTGCCTCTTCTGTGGCATGAGCTCTTGAGGTGTGGGTAGGAAAGGCCCTATTTTCATACCCATGATGGCTTTGTACTGTTCCAGTCTTTCTTACATTCCTATCTAAGGTCTGTCTGGGGTTATTTTGACATAGAAAACAGTGAAATCTAGCTCTCTGCTCTCCCATAGACATGCTTGGTGCTTGGATGTCCTCCTAAGCCTGTTCAAGCTGTAACACTACATCTCTTTGTTGATTTGGGGATTGTAGTTTATGTCCAATAAAATGCACCTAAACAAACCAATCTGATGCATTCTGACAGCACCCACCAAGTCACAGCACCCTCTGGCTGCCTTTCACTTTTTTGAATGTGCAGATGGGATCTTGCAGCATGTGCTCTTTGGGCAGTTGATGACCTGTGTCCACAGCTCTTCCTGGTTGTGCTGCGGTAGGCAGACTGGATACTATGTCCACCCCTTTGCCTGTTGATAGACCCTGGGGTGTCCTCACCTCAGGCATTGGGCTGGGCCACTTAGAGGCTCTGTGGACACAATGGCCCAAGCATCCTGACATTGTCCTGTTGGATTGAGCTGGGGAAGTTGTAGTTAGAGCCACCCTGTGGTGTGTTAGGTGTCCTCCGTGTATGGCCTCCTTGGCTTGAGTCCACTCTTCTGAGCTGTCTTCTCCCATGAATTCTCTTGGGGCAAGCCTGCCCTCCCTCTCTGCAGAAGCTATGCCATCACTTTCAGTGATAACTGAATTCCTTCTTTGTAAAGTCATAAAATAGGAGTTTGAGCCAGGTCCATGGCCTCAGATCCACCAAACTCCACCAATCTCCAGTGGGCACACTTCCTCCAAACTTTCCTAGGCCTTACTGACACAATCACATACATATATACTCGTTGTGTATGTCAGTATATGTAAACATGTACACTAATGTGTCTACCCATATACTTGCTTACACATGACCTATGCCTTATACAGTACAGGCACCCAAAATTCATGCACGTACATGAACAGACATCTAGGCGTGTGCATATACCTGTACAGTACCTAAGCATATAAAACACATCTATAGTGCACATACACAGGCACTTTGTGTACTCATGCCTGTGGCCGATGTATGACATGCTCCCTTTTTGAAGCAGTGTCTGAGGTCTATTCAAGAGGCACACCACACTAGGTAGGTACAGTGGTCTTCACAAACCCCATGCAGCATGACAGCATTTGCATGCAGGTACAAAACAGGGAGAGGCAGAGACAGTCTTGGGGCTTCAGGTGAAAACTAGAAACCCAAGGCCTCATTTTTGTTGATGAAAGGTTCTGTGCTTGGTTATAGGGGAAAGCACCACTCCATGGAGGTTCTCCCCTGACACCCCCCACTCCACCCCATGTGTGACATAGTGCAGAGGCTTATTGATAGCAGAAGTTCGCAGCTCACTGCTGAGACTGGCAGTCTACGGTCAGAAGGGCACAGGATAAGCTGGTATCTGGTGTATGATGCTTCCTGTTCACAGAGGACACACAGTGTCCTGTCATGGTGGAATGTCAGGGAGTCCTCCAGGGCACACTCATCCCATTCACCAGAGCTTCACACATTTCTTCAATGCCCACAGATCAACTTGCCTGTTGTATCATCACATTAAGAGTTTCAGNGTGATTTTTTGAGGACATATTCAGGAAGTGATCTAGGAGGACAGAAAGATCTATCCAGGGTCACTTTTACCAAGTGTTTTCAAACTGCAAAATCCTTCAGACTATGGGCCCTCCATTCATTTTCCATGGCTACATTCTCATCCTAACTACTCGCATAGCTCTGAATGCCTGCTCAGTTCAACATACACAAGTGTGTTTCTCTAGGAGAAATGGAAAGAGAACAGCAGATCCCCTCACAGTGGTCACACGCTTGGACTACACGAGTCCTGACTTGGCCAGTCCTAGACACTGAGAGTGGTGTTGTACCACAGCATGTGAATGGGCACATCTCCCACCTGGTACCTCACAGGACCAACTGACCTAACNGTATCCCAAGATAGCTATGAATGTAGCTTGGCACATTTGTAGATGACAGGGTCAAGCCAAATGTCACAGGGTTGCACATCCATGAATGGGTGGTTCCTTTTCCCTCNCTAGCTCTAAACATTGACACTGTGCCCTGGGCTGGACAAGAGGCACAGTAAGGACTGTCCTCTCTTCTCTGCCTTCAGCCTGTGACAGACCCAGCAGAGCCCTGAGCACAGAGATGGGCTACCTGCCAGTGTTGTGGCATTCTCAGCTCATTCCACCATGCACGCCCCATTTTGAGGAAATCCATTGCTCTAAGTAGAGAGGAGCCTTATGAACATTGTAAACATGCGTGCACACTGCCAAGTCCAGGACTGTGTCTTCCTTAGAAGTGTGTAGTACACCAGAAATTGGGTTCTTCTGGGGTGATGGGTAATAGTCACTCTCAGCTCCAGCCTGTTAGCCTCTTCTCTCTCCTCAGGCATCTGTAGGCTCTGAGAAGCTCTTTGCCCCGGCACCTGACAAAGGTGAGTGCATCCCCCACCCAGCTCCTGGGTCTCAGGTTGTAGAGACTCAAGAGCAGTAGGAGTCTTGGGAGGGTCTGTTTATCTCATTGGGTAGGGATGGTGGTCAAGAAACAGTGGGGCAAAGAGAAGCAGCCTTAGTGTAAGGGACAGCTTCTACTGACCACTCCGGGCATCAGAAAGAGGTGGGCATCAGTGCATGCATACGTGGCCGCATGAATGTATGTTTATGCATGCTGCAGCCAACGCAATTAGTCAAGTAAGGTGGACAAGTGTCAACCCTGGGGCAAGTCCTTGTAGAACCTTAATCTTGTCTACAAAATGGGGTCATGAGAGCTGTGCCTGGTGACACAGGCCTGTCTTCCCAGCTACTTGGAAGGCTGGAGGTAGGAGGATTAAAATTTGAGGCCCATTGTGGNCTATAGAGTGAGTTTAAGACCATCTGGGTGACTTAAAGAAACCCTGTCTCAAAATAAAAAGTCAAAGAGGGCTAAAGAGATAGCTCAGTGGTAGAGCACTTGCTTAGCATGTTCAAGACTTACCTCCCAACACTAAAAGCAAGAGCTAGTGAGATGGCTCAGTGGTTAGATGCTGCCAAGCCTGAAGACCTGAATCTACATGATAGAAGGAGAAAACTGACTCCCCCGAGTTGTCCTCTGAGCTCCATACGTATACCATGGCATGTGCACACAAAGCTCATGCACACAATGTGAAGAAAAATATTTAAAGAGAAGCAAGGGAGCTGGACATAGTAGCGCATGCCTTTAGTTCTAGCACTTGGGAGACAGGTGCAGGAGATATCTTTGTTGAGGACAACCTGGTATACAGAGCAAGCTCCAGGACAGAAAGAGAGAGGGAGAGAGGGAGGGAAAGGGGGAGAAGAAAGAGAAAGAGACAAGGGGCTAGAGAAATGGCTTAGTGGTTAAGAAATTATACTGCTCTATCAGAGGACTGGAGTCTGGGTTCCAACACCCACATNNGGCAGTTCACAAATGCCTGTAACTCCAGCTCCAAGGGATCCAATGCCTCTTCTCTCCCTCAGACACTTACACTCACATATATCTATACAAACACACATACCTTAAAAGCACATAATTTAAAAAATACTTATTTTAAAAGAAAAAGAAGGGGCTGGAGAGATTAAGAGCACTGATTGCTTTTCCAAAGGACTAGGTTTGATTCTCAACACCCACATGGTGGCTCCCAACCTTCTATAGCTCTAGTTACAGGTGATCTGATGCCCACTTGTGGCCTCCACAGGCAATCTGGTGGTGTATAGGTGTACATGCAGCCACTCACTCACATAAAATAAAGATAAGGAAAAAGAAAAACCTCACAGCAACTTTTAAAAAGGGGTTATTATAGTCTTATACCCTGGCCTTACTTTGGGGCCTAGAATTCTGGTGTTATGAAAAGGACCTGGGGCTGGGCACCTGAGAGGAGGCTGGCACACCGCTGAGCTCACTGTGTGACCTCAGGTAATGAACATGACTTCTCTCTGTTCATGGTTCCCCATTGGGTATAGGGGTCATCACAGGACCTTTAGTACTGTGCCAGAAGATATGGCAGGGTCTGGACATTCTGGTTAGTGGCAGGTGGTGCTCGGGCACATAGGACCAGGTCTAACAACACACCTACCCTTTCTCTGCAGGCTCTGGAAGAGGTGAGAAGTCAGAGGCCAAGGCGGGGGCAGTGCCCAAGGTGTCAGGCCTGGAGCGCAGTCGTGAGCTCAGCACCGAGTCTTTCCTGCCTGCCACAGCACCGGCGCCCTCAGGACCTCCGCCAGGAGCTCGGGCCAGNCCCCTGGTGAAGAGGGAAGCCCCCATAGTACCTCACCACGTCCCGCAGCCACAGCTCACCCCGCAGCATCGCGGCTCACTCCCAACACACGTGCCTCTGTCCTTGGGCGCCTTTGTGGGCCCTGGCTCTGGCCAGGTGGCACCCAACAGCCTGCACCTGCACAGCCTCAGGTGGGGAGTGAGTGAGACTATGTCCTGGGATGGGGCTATGACTTCTACCCACCTCAGGACTGAGGGAGGNGGCACTGCTGGCCCTGGAAAGGGGGTGTGGCTACGGGACATCCAGATTCTGAGAGAAAGGATGCCACTNAATCCTGTCTCCCACAGCAGGAGCAGCAGCACGATCAGCGGCACCCCTCTGGGCCTGGCAAAGCACGTGACACTGTCGCCACACGGCCCTGGCCCCCACCTGTCTACCTCACACCTGGCACTCAGGTCCCAGGCGCAGCACCAGCACCACGCCGCGGCAATGTTCGCTGCCCCCCCAACACTGCCCCCGCCCCCGGCATTGCCCGCCAGCAGCCTGGTCATCCCAGGACACCCTGCCGGTAGGTATTACACCCAGGGATGCATGCTTAACCTTGATAGGGTCCTGGGGCAAGACGGAAGAGGTGAAGATCCCAGGAGGTTCGTGGGCTGACCATTTCCCGGGGATTGGGTCTTAGAGGACTCACGGGTCATGTGCAGGGAGCCCCTACCATCCATGCCTTTGCTGCTCCCGAACTCCAGAAGACCCGGAGTGGGGCACAAGTGCCTCCTTTTACCTCTGGCTGGAACTTTCACTAATTTTTTAATCTCTGGAGTATTTCTGAATGGAGTCAGCCAGCCATCCTGCAGGGGACAGGAACTCTGCCTGGGGGCAGGTATCCCAGCCCTGACTGTGGGCCACGCGGGACAGGGCTCACCAACTTCTCTCCTTGCCTCTAGATGCCAGCCTGTTGATCTCATTCAACCAGCCAATCATGTATTGCCAGCCTCATTCGGGGATTCTGATTGGTACTTGGTCACAGGCTCCTCTCTTACCTCCACCCCTGGGCCCGCACGTAGCGAGCGGCCACCACGGCTTGGCCTGCCGACCCCGGGAGTGCCAGGTGACTATCCGCCTCGCCCCGCTGGGAGCCCGCGGCCGACGTGCCTCTCCGTCTCTCTCTCTTTTTCTCTTGTAGATCACGAACTGCTCAGGCAAGAGCTGAACACGCGGTTTCTGGTGCAGAACGCCGAGCGGCCTGGCGCCTCCCTGGGCCCGGGGGCTCTGCTGCGGGCCGAGTTCCACCAGCACACGCACCAGCACACGCACCAGCACACACACCAGCACACACACCAGCACCTGTCTCTTATACACATCTAGATGTGTATAAGAGACAGGGCAGTCCCAGTGTCTCCTGCCTGGTTATGTGTAGACCCCACTCGACTTCTATGCTGGGTGCTGGACTGTGGGCCTGGGCTGGCTGCACCAGTGCTGGGTCTTAGGCCTGACACCAAGTCTGGAGCCTAGACGGGACTGGGCTGCAAAGACCAGTCCGTTGCAGCCCTCTTGTGTCTCCCTTAGTCCATTTCCACCTCGTTGAGTGCAGCCATTTCCTCTTTGTCAGCAGCCTGGGTTGTTCATAGCTTGTCCACCTTACCTCCATAGCCCGGGCTTCATGCCTACTTACCTACCTAGAGCCTCAGCTGGGTACACACAAACCTCTCTGAACCAGGAGCCTGGGCCCCAGAGGGCCAGAGGCCAGTGCTCTCAAGGAGCCAGGTGACACCANGCCACCTGCTTCAGAAAGCAGTACCATCCTGGTCACTGCCCAACCCAGCTGTGGGTGGATTCTGGGCCAATGGAGGGCATCAGGCCTATACAGGAAGTCTTACCTTTGCTTTCTTCCCTTGCAGTTTGACAAGTTCTCACCCAAGCTGGACAGCCCCTACTTCCGACATTCCAACGTGAGTCTCTGTGCTGGAGTCCAACGTACTGTCTGCTTGGGGTGTGGGGAAGCTACAGGTTTTTCTGTGCTTCCTTCTGGATGCTGAGGGAGGGAGAAGCAGTGCTCAAGGGCCCTCCACCATGGGGCCCACAGCCCAGAACTCTGTCTCTCTCTTGCAGCTCTTCCCGCCCTTCCCTCCCACAGGCCCTGGGCTGCCCACCCTGCTTGCGCACCCTGGCCCCTTTGGGTCACTGCAGGGCGCTTTTCAGCCCAAGGTACAGCTGCTCCTGGCAGGGAGGTGACTGGCAGGTGGGTGGGTCTAGGGCATGGGGCAGGGCTACAGAGTAGCTCCAGTTTTTATTGCAATCTGGCCTTAGATTAACGAGTGACCCCTGCTGGTTGGGGGCCTGTTTGCAGTCAGAAAGCCTGCGCCTGAGCAGTGCTGGAGTTGTCCACTTGACAAGGCATCCAAACCCATCACCTTACCCAGGAGGGAAGGAGCGGAAGAGCCAGGAGCTGAGCAGGAGAGGTTCCATGGCCTCTCCCTCCAAACAGGGAATGTGGGCCCCATCATTTAAGCCCACCTTTGTCCATGCAGCAACTCCCCAAGTCTCCAGGGTTAAGGACTGGGCTTGCTGCCTTCCCCTAAGTACTATCTTATCCATGGTATGTAGGTGCTTCTCCCANTGAGGCAGTCCACTCTCCCCAGTGATGTCATAAGCCAGTCTTTCTGCCTTGGCAAACCCTTTTGACTGAAGGGGAGGTGGTCCTATGATGAGACTGAGGTAACAGTGTGCAGGGTCCACCCCAGAACTTGGGACTCCCAAGAGGCCTCCTGCTTCCTTCCTCCTCAGCATATGGGTCGCTCATGCTCTCTCTCCCTCTCCCCCTGCACCTTCAGACTTCAAACTCAATCGAGATAACGGGCCGGGCCAGTGCGGTTCACACTTTCCTGCAGAAAGCTCCTGGGGTAGGTGTTGGCATTCACCCATGTAGTTGGCAGCATACACTCAGGTGCTGTCTCTCCCAACCCTGAGCCTGTGCTCCCCAAAAGCCTGGACATGACCCAGCTCTCCTGTTCATCACAGGTGTCTGATCCATACCGGACAGCAGTCAGGGTGAGTGAGTGCATGTTGGGAAAGAGGAGTTGGAAGCATACCCAGGGCTGTGGCTGGGAAGGAATCCTGTTCTCTCCTGGGTGGCCTTGGGGTGGTCCTGATGGTAGGAATCTGGGGAAGATGAGGCCTGGGAAGAGGCGCTGGGCTCTCTGAGCACATCCCGGTCCTGCCACAGAAACCAGGGAAGTGGTGTGCGGTACACGTGCAGATCGCCTGGCAGATCTACCACCAGCAGCAGAAGATGAAGGTGAGGCCGGGCCAGGCGGGTGCACTACTGGGGCCTCCCTGGTGGGGCCATTTGGGAGGACTCTAGGGTGTGTGATGAGAGGCTCTGGCCAGCTCCAAGGTTGCAATGAGGAGGACTCATGGAGCTGCGGGGAGGAACCTGGGTTGGGAAGATAAGGCAGAGACCAGGGATGAGGACATGTGCACAGGTGTCTGATGGGCAGGTGATAGGTGGGCCTGGGTGTAGGAGAGGGTCTTTACAATCAGGACAGTCTGCAATACAGATGTTACTCATGATGCACTGCACCTTTGTGTGCAGTTGTAAAATCATTATCTCCTAAAAGACCTTAAAGAAGTCAACAGAAAGGGACTCATGAGAGAGTGCTGTTTATATTCCAGTGCACATGCTTAGGTGGAGGTGGATAGGTGCTTGCAGTGTGGATTTCCAGACAGGAGTGGTAAAATTTAGGATGTGCCCACAGTGATTCTTGAGTGATCCCTGGTGATACCTTGGGGACTAAGGGCTTGGTTCTCACTCAGTTGAGATTAATTTGTGACCCTGGTTGGATTGGCAGCTATAGACATAATAAGGTCCACACGCTTTCCACTTGTTCCCCGCCTAGCACAGAGCACTCCACATGGTGATGTGCAAACACCACCCTCACACACACTCAGTAACATACTTTAGAAAGTGGGAGAAATGTGAGCCCCCAAATGCTGGCCATAGCAAGGTGTGACAGCACAGGTCATACAGGCAAGGGTAGAAGGACAGTGACCTTGTCCTTGTGGTCTTCAGAGCCACACTCAGTGCAGCCTCTGGCNACAGAGCCCTCAAGAGATGGCCAGCACATAGGAGGATAAGCAGTTCAGGTCTATATAATTTTAATNGAGTCATGGTTTGGGGTTTTTTGTATATGTGTGTGTGTGTGCGCGCGCGTGCGTGTATGCATCTGTGCATGCAATACCTGTGTAANATGGCATGCAAGTGGAGGTCAAAGGACAACTTGTAGGAGTTGGATCTCTATTTTTTTTTTAAAGATTTATTTATTATGTATACAGTGTTCTGTCTGCNTGTACACCTGCAGGCCAGAAGAGGGCACCAGATTTCATTACAGATGGTTGTGAGCCACCATGTGGTTGCTGGGAATTGAACTCAGGACCTCGGGAAGAGCAGTCTGGATTCTTAACCGCTGAGCCATCTCTCCAGCCCTGGATCTCTCTTTATACTATGCAGGTCCTAAGGTTTGAACTCAGGTCCTCAGGCTTGGTGCCAGGAACCTTTACCTGCTAAGCCATTTTACTGCTGTCGATTCCTGTTTTTAAACATAAATTGCATCGTTGGAAAACAAGCATATTTGGAACAACTTAGGTCTGTGGATATGCTTTTCCAACTGAATTTTGTGAAATCTAAATGAAGATATTTTCTGTGAAATGATATATGCAAATATGCTATGTTATGTAAAGAGGACACCAGTTGAAAGCTATGATATAAAAGGGGGAGCATGCCATTGTGACTCATGTCATTGTGACTCCATGCATTGCATACCATAGTAAGGTTTTGGTTTTTCTGTCCCAGATGAAACCCACTAAATCTGCCTTTCCTTCCCCTTACCTGGGGCTGCCAGAACATGGACAGTTCCTCAGGAGGCGCCTCCAGTGAAGTCCCTGTGTAGTCCTGGCCACCAGTTGAGGCTTTACCTGGAGCAATGGCCAAGCCTCTGCACACAACCTTGGCACACACTCTGTCCCCCTGCAGATGCAGCTGGACCCCCACAAGCTGGAGGTTGGCACAAAGTTGGACCTGTTCAGCCGGCCCCCTGCCCCAGGCATGTTCTCTGGGTTCCACTACCCACAGGACCTGGCCCGGCCCCTCTTCTCCAGCACAGGTGAGGCCAAGGGTAGCTAGGACCAGGGGTCTGAGTGGGGCCAAAACATCTATCTTCTCCTATGTTGAGAGAAGAGAACTCTCCAGACCCTTGCTCAGTGTTCTTTATATCTACTGCTGGTCCCCAAACTTCCCAAAGCCAGCCCATGTACCCTGGGACCCTGGTGCTAGTTCCTAAAGGCCCTAACCAGTGTGTATCACCTGGGCCTCTATCCCACATTACTGGGTGCTTGGTGACCTGGTCCCTCCTTATCTTGGCATCCCTTATCATTGGGGCCCTATCTTCTCGAAGCTCAACACACCTAGGACAGTATTTTGTCTGTCTCCACATGCAGGGAACTGTTCCCAACAACCTGTGTCCCAGCCCTCCCTAAGTGCATGGCAGTGTAGAGTTATGTGCTTTCAGCCCTGGGAGCCCTTTGCAACAAGACTCGATGCCCAGGGTTTATTGGGGACACCTGCCTGACATAAATTCAAATCCCAGGTATCCAGAAAGAAAAAGAGACTCAGCATGATGAAGTCTAGACACAGTGTGTGCTGCATTTCAGTTATGGGCATAAAAGGAACTCAAAACCTGAACCCAGATATTGGTAGACAAGTTGAGGGCCAGCATCAATTTCAGGTCTCTCTGAGAATGTTATTTCAGCCTGTGTGTATGCACACATGTGCACATAGACACATGTGAATGNTGTCTGCCTTTCCCTCTGCAGGATCCCTCTTCCACAAGCAGGTCTCAGGTCTGTCACCTCAGAGCACCAGCTACCCTAGTCCTTTTCTTTCTTTCTTTTTATTTATTTATTTGTTTGTTTTTGTGGGGCTTTGAGACAGGGTTTCTCTGTGTAACAGTCTTGGCATCTGCTTTGTAGACGAGGCTGGCCTCAAACTCACCGAGATCCACCTGCCTCTGCCTCCTGAGTTCTGGGATTAAAGGCGTGTGGCACCACCACCACCACTACCACCCCACCACCCCCCGGCTAAGTTCTCCATTTCTTAAACCTGCCTAGCGTCCACTAGACATTTGATATTCTCTTTACTGGGATTGAGTTGAAACTATACAGGAAAGGAAATCCATTCCTTTCTGGTATCTTCTAACCCATCAACAAGGTGTTTAAGAGTTATAGAAGCATTCCTGGGTGTTTTGTTTCTTACTCATTACTCATTTTAAAATTCCATTTAGCTAGAAAATAGAGGTTGTACCCAAGACTATGGACTCAAGACCACTTGCCTCCCTTGGGTTAAGTCAGGATCATTTTGAGCTCCATTTCAACCCTGGAGTAACTACCTTGGGGAATCAGTCCCATTATGGCTCACTTACTTGGGCCTTCCCTCTCCATTTTTGTCCACATTTTGGCTTCTTTCTCTGAGGGAGCTCTACTACAGTCAGTACCACTGCCCCTACCCACCTTGCAGCCCCAGGTCTGGGGAGCAGACTAAATTCTAACTTCATGATCTAGCCATACACCTGTACAGTGATGTAGAGGTGAGAGGATCGGAGATAGAGGCTCTCAAAGTCAATTGGCTCCACCTGTGACCCACCACTAGNGGCAGGAGGTCCCAGATCTGGGGGCTCTTGTCAACCTGGCTACCCTCCACCTAGGTGCCACTCATCCAACCGCCAACCCATTTGGACCCTCAGCTCATCATGGCAGCTTCCTGCCCACTGGTCATCTGACAGGTAGGTGACCGAGAAGCCTGGGTGGCATCTTCCACAGACGTCAAGGAGAGATATGAATGAGTGGGAAGGAGGTCCCATAACCTCTCAGATCAATATGGGTGGCAGGTGCCCAGACTAAGAAGCTCCTGGGCCACCCTTTCAGTCTGGGGCAAGGTGGAAGCCTTGCAGATTCCTGACCCCTTGTTACCTTCCTCTCACCCTCTGCAGACCCCTTCAGCAGATCCAGCACCTTTGGAGGCCTGGGGAGCCTGGGCAGCCACGCTTTTGGAGGTCTGGGCAGCCATGCACTGAGTGAGTGACTGGCCACATCCATTCCACTGCCCCTCACCCCCCTGTCTTGCACATTGACCTCCCTCTAGGTTAAGGCTTCTCACAGCCTGTTAGGGTTGGGCAATGTGCAGTGTTGAGTATCTTGTCCAGCTCACACTCCTGGCCCTCTGTCCTCATCTCCCACTTCAGCACCAGGGGGCAGCATCTTCGCCCCCAAGGAGGGCACAGCTTTGCTTGGCCTGCCTAGCCCCCATGACGCCTGGAACCGGCTGCACCGGGCACCACCTTCCTTTCCTACCCCGCCCCCGTGGCCTAAGCCAATGGATACCGAGCGCTTCTCAGCCCTGACCAACCACGACCGAGAGCCTGACAAGGGCCAGGAAGAGCATGAGCGGTGAGTTCATCTGGCCCNGAGACCTCATTGCATGGTTTGGTTTCTCACCTGTTTAGTCTGTTAGATCGGGATTGATCAAAGAAATGACATGAAAATAAAAGGAGACTGACCTCTATAAAAGCAGATTGTCCTTAAATCTCCATGGGAGTGGAGACTGTGCACACAGGCAGAAAAGGGAACTTTTGGGGTGGAAGATTCCATCTGCATATCTATTCCCTTTCAGTCTTAAAGTTATAAATACCAACAAAGGTTGATATGTGGACCTTGTCAGGAGCTTCCAGCTCCACACTGCCTGCAGATGTTCTCAGTATGTCACTTACCTGTCCAAATGTTCTCAGTATGTCAGCTTACCTGTCCAGAGTTTCTCAGCTCACCTAAGGCTTTTAGGTCTACTAACCCTTCACTCCAGACCACAAGAACAAAAACTGGGGCAGGGGCATGAGGGGGGTGGATAACATATCCTCTTTAATTTTGGCAGCCAAAGAAACTAGTTGGTCCTGAAGGATATTAAGCTGATCTGAAGTTTCTTTAAGGTTTTATGAGAGTTGGCCAGACAGAGAGAGGTTAATTCAGTCCAGCTATTGTAGTTCTGAGTTCTAAAAGAAAAAATGCCCAGAGTGGCAAGAAGGATGAGTTGGATGATCTATCAGTCCCTTTCTAGAGGTCATCTGACTGCTGTTAGGGGTTTTGGTATACAGACCACCTAACTGCCTCATAGCTGGCAAAGGGGGTAATGTAAAAGGGACAGCAGTTAAGAGTGCCTCAGAGAAGGGTCAGTCTAAGGGGTCACAATAAAACTCAACAGGTAGCAAAGGTCCAGAACATAAGACAGCCATTTGGTGACAGCATGCATCCTTGGACTGTGGTATATGAGTGAGGTAGCATTGGTAACATAAAAAAGTGAGGCTGTTAGTACTATTTAATTCTTACTGACAGTGTAGTTAAAATAGTTGAGCAGTTTTGCTCTTATTAGAGGAAGAGAACAGGCAAGAAAACCATCTCAAGAACCCTTGGTGGGCTTTGTCAGAGCCGTTAGCAAGATCGATGATTTTTGTCACTAGTCAATTACAAGATGTAAGGCCACTGATTTGGTGAAAAACTTCAGACATTTGTCATTGGCCAGCATAAGTTCAGAATCAGCCATCAGATCTCCTTTATTACAACCTTGTGGGAAACATTAAGAGACAAAGTTAGCCAGACGGTAGTGGTGCATACCTCCCAGCACTCAGGAGGGAGAGGCAGGCAGATCTCTGTGAGTTCAAGGCCAGCCTGGTCTACAAAGAATTCCAGGACATCCAGAGCTGTTACACAGGAAAACCCTGTCTTGAAAAGACAAAAAACAAAACAAAATGGGGGCGGGGGGAGGAGAGAGAGACAAAGTTAATGAGGAAAGTTTTTTAACGTAAGTTTTGTTTGGTAAGGTGAAATGAAAGTACAACCGTCTGAACCATGAACCAGAGCCCTGTAGAAGGATAACTGTAATCAACTGTTTATTGCTACATAAGGAACAAGCACTTGGAAGGTTTGTAAGAGAAGTCAGTTAAAGTCAGCATCTAACTGACAATTTAAAAGAGATGTTGAATCTCACTGGGTCCTTTTATAGGATCGTCTACCAATGTCCCAAGGACACCACTTGAGTATCATGAATAATTTTCCAAGCCTGTAAATTTGATGACAGAGTACCTGGTAGCCTCCTTAATTCAAGGTGGTTAGGGTACAGAAAGACATGTCACAGCTGTGAGAAGAGATAGCATTCCATAGTTGGTAAATACAAATTTTAGATTTGACTTCAGTATTTGAGATGATAGGTCTGTTTGTCTCAGCTGTAGATAGACACTGCTGTGCTGAAGGAAGCCAAGGGAGGTCTTATCCTATATCTGGGTAGTATCTCTATCAGGAAGAGAACTGTTAATGAGAAATAGTATCCAAATAACATTTCATGTGTTTAAGTGTGATCTCTGAGGACTGCAATCCCTTAAACTGTTAAACACACTGATCATTTTAATTTTGGCTACACTTTCCTGCTGGATGTTTAAGACCATATCGGTAGCCAGAATTAATTTTTTTTTAATTTTATTATTATTATTATTTTTAATGTATGAGTGTTCTGTCTGCATGTACACCTGCAGGCCAGAAGAGGGCATCAGATCCCATTATAAATGGTTGTGAGCCACCATGTGGTTGCTGGGAATTGAACTCAGGACCTCTGGAAGAGCAACCAGTGTTCTTATCTGCTGAGCCATCTCTCCAACCCCTAATCTTTGCTTTTGTACTATCAGGGCTAATTGAGGATCCAGTCCTAAAGGGTCATTCGGGTGTAGAAGGAACCTCTTGGCTCCAGTTAGTCCATGTCAAAGGCCTTTCTTGACCACTGTTTTACTTGGAAGTAAGGAGGAAATTTTTTCTCTGGGTTGATCTTCCTCTTTGTAGACTGCACACTGGTTAGAATATACCAGATGGGGTCTCCATGGCTTCTCTGAACAAGAAAGCAGGTGACTCCCCATGGTTACAGAACATTTCAAGGGATGTTCCACAGTAACCCAGGACCCAGTTGTTCTTGAAAGGCAAGGGGGAGAATATTCTCCCTTTTAGACCCTCTGACTGTATTAATATATGCCTCCAAATGTGGTTTTTTGTTTTGTTTTTGGTTTTTCAGGACAGGGTTTCTCTGTGTAGCAGCTATGGCTGTCTTGGAACTGGCCTTATAGACCAGGCTGGCCTTGAACTCACAGAGATCTGCCTGCCTCTGCCTCTTGAGTGCTAGGATCACAGGGGTCCGCCACCACCACCCAGCCCAAATATGGTTATTGAATACACAGATCATATATACATCAATCTGGTACTTTTAACTACTATATAATATTTTTAAAAGTCAGACATTTTTGGGGCCGGAGAGATGGCTCAACGGTTAAGAACACCGGCTATTCTTCCAGAAGTCCTGGGTTCAATTCCCAACAACCACATGGTGGCTCACGACCATCTGTAATGAGATCTGGCACCCTCTTCTGGCCTGCAGGCGAACATGCAGACAGAACACTATATACATAATAAATAAATCTTAAAAAAAAAAAGTCAGACATTTTCAATAAACTTTGATTAGACATACATTTTAATTAGTCCTTGTAATTGTTGATCTTTAACCTTAGAAATGTTAATATCATATATTTTATCTCTAAATCTCATCCTTTGTATACCTTAAATACCACACTGAGACCTTCATAACCTGCAAAACCTTTCTAGTTTTCTTTTCCATTCTGTAGACATCCAGCCATTTTAGCCTTTATATATATAAAATAATAAAACATTTTCATCTTTATATCCTTTTAATACCATGAGACATAATGGCATCAACAAATGAATTTCCAATATCTTATGAATTTTTTTTTCCCCTGGTGGATGGGGGAAACTAAGCAATGTCTGTCTCTTCCTTATAAGTTCCTAAAGACAAAGTTCAATTTCATTGAAGTTCACCCTGGGGAAACCAGTAAGTTTATTGGGCTTACTTACAGAGAATTGGTAAGGGCTTGCTGATGGGAGTGTGGGTGGCCCAGAAGCAGTCACACTGAAAAGTTTTTACTCAGTATGTGTGAGGGCTCTTTTTACAGGCACATAGATGGATCCTCTGCCCTTTGTCTACATAAAATTGGCTAGGATAGTGTCTTAGTTACTGTTTCATTGCTGTGATGAAACACCATGACCAATGCTACTTAAAGGATTTAATTGAGGGCTTGCTTAAAGTTTCAGAGGATTAGTCCATTGTCATCATGGCAGGGAGTGTGGCAGCAGGTAGGCCTGGTGCTGGAGCAGTAGCTGAGAACTACATCTGATTAGCAAGTAGCAGACAGTAAAAGAGAGTCCAAGACTGGGCCTGGTGTGGGCTTTGAAGCCCCAAAACACACTCCCAGTGACACACCTCCTCCAATGGGGCCACACCTCCTAATCCTTCCCAGATAGTTCCACCAACTGGGGATCAAACATTTGAATATATGAGGCTGTGGGAGCCATTCTCATTTGAACCACCATAGATGGCCTGTTTATCTCCACATTTAACAAGTCTCACTATGATTATTTTAGGTCAACAGGGCTAAAGGGATGAAGACGGCAGTGGTTTAACATAGAAGACAGGTCAGAAACCCTATATTCTAAGAAGTAGATACTAGGGGTTTTTTGTTGTTTGTTTTTCAAGACAGTGTTTCTCTGTGTAGCCCTGGCTGTCCTGGAACTCACTATGTAGACCAGGCTAACCTCAAACTCAGAGATCCACCTGCCTCTGCCTCCTGAGTGCTGGGCTTAAAGGCATGGGCTACCACTGCCTGGCAATTTGTTTGTTTTTAAAAAGGTAGTAGTGGTCAAAAGTATTCTTTAAATGTTTTCATTTTTATATACATTCATTCAGATACAAAATGTATTTAAAAGCATAGACATAAGTTACACTTATCTAAAGGGAGGGCAGTTGTCTAATAGGAAGATGTATCCTGAAGTAGGAATAACCATCTCTTGAAACATTTAATTTTTAAATTATTATTATCTTGAATTATGTGTATGGGTTTGTCTGTGGGTAGGTATGCACATGTGAGTTTAGGTGCCCTTAGAGGGCTGAAGTGTCAGATACCCCTGGAACTGGAGTTACAAATGGTTGTGGACCACCTGATATGGGTGCACCACCTGATATGGGTGCTAGGAATCGAACTCTGGTCCTCTTAAAGAAGAGTATGTGCTCTTAATCTCTGAGCCACCTCTCCAGGAAGGTATAATCATCTCTTAGTTATTTTATATCCTCAATAGGGACCATGTTATAGAACCAGAATTGAGATAAGGATTAAGGAGATAATATCTTGACTATGTCTTGTCCTTAAAAGCAGATTTTAAATTTAAAAATTCATGTTAATTGCCCAGAGAAAGACTCAGGGCCATTAGCTGTCTATATTTGTTTTACCTATGTGATCACATTGATTAAATATATTTTTGTGTTTTATTATTATTTTGTTTCTTAACATCCTAGTCTTATGAACAAAATGAATTTGGGTCAAGTTTACATGAGTGCTTACATATAAGTCAGTTTGTACTAAGTACATGATATAAAAGACAAACTATAATCATGTAGACAGAGAGTCAATGGATTCATAATCACACGTAAGAAATATTTTAATAAATCCAAATTTTGAATCTTATTATTTGTTGGGATTGTTTTTTATAATCCTCTTTGTGAAAGGGAAACAACATAGAGATCTTGAGTAAATGTATTGTTANGTCAGGCAGAAACAAAAGCAGATACTTGTGGAACAAAAGAGTATTGGAGGGGCAGAAGGAAAATTTTCTCTCAGAGGAAAACAGGCCTAGAGATACCAGCAGAAATAGCAGGCATTGAGACCCAGCAGAGCCTGCCCATAGCAGCACCTTGCTGGGTGCAGCTTAATCCCATGGGTCTCTGTTGGGATCTGTGCTTTACCAATATTTAGCTCTGGGTCTCCATGAATCTCAAAAGCATTAGCTACCTTTGTTAGTATGCCAGTGTTGGAGGAACATAACTGGGAAAACTTAGGCTCTTCTTAGAAGCCAGTAAATGTATCATGTAAAGACCGTGTCTTGGTCACTGTTCTATTGCTGTGAAGAGACACCATGACCATGGCATCTCATAGAAAGCATTTAATGGGGGCTTGCTTACAGTTTCAGAGGGTCAGTCCATTATCACGGCAGAGAACATGGCAGCAAGCATGGCACTAGAACAGTAGCTGAGGGCTACATCCTGATCTGCAAGTGGAAGGTGATTTTGAAACCTCAAAGCTCACCCGCAACTGACAGACTTCTTTCAACAAGGCCACACCNATGAGCCTATGGGTTCTTATTCAAGCCACCATATTGTACTCCCTGTCCCCCACAGGCCTGTAGCCATATCATAATGAAAAAATGCATTCAGTCCAACTCCAAAAGTCCCCATAGTCTGTAACAGTCTCAACACTGTTTAAAAGTCCAAAGTCTCTTTCTTCTGAGACTTAAGGCAATCTCTTAACTATAACACCTGTAAAATCAAAATAAAAAAACAGATCACATACTTCTAACATACAGCAGCAGAGAATATACATTACCATTCCAAAAGGGAGGAAAGGGAGCATAGTGAGGAAATACGGGACCAAAGTAAGACCAAAAGCCGGCAGGGCAAATTCCAAATTCTGCATCTCCATGTCTGATGTCAAAGCACTCTTCAGATCTCCAACTCCTTCCAGTGTTGACTGTAACACAGTTGTCTCTCTTGGGCTGGTTCCACACCCAGTCTGCAGCTCTCCTTGGCAGGTATCCCACAACTGGTATCTCTAACATCTTGAGGTCTCCAGTGCAATCCAGGCTTCACCTTCACAGCTTTATCCAGTGGCCTCTCCTGGTTGCCATGGAGGGAGATTCTACAACCTTGACTCTAAAGCCAGAACCATGTGGCCAAAACTGCCAGGTTCTGCTGTTTGCTTGAGCTGGAACATGGCTCCCTTGTTCAGTTACATCTGCATCAGATTTCTGTTTTTAGTGGTTTCCTTCACTGCTTAAGGGTTCCTTTAATTCCTTTTCACAAGTTGGAAACTTAGCTGGGTGGGGTCTTTCTGTGAGGTCACAACTCCCTTTATTTCATTTAGCATCAGGCTTTTCTTTAACCTTTTTATCTCCTTGAACACCTTTTCTCCTTTGCTCCTTTTCTCGTCAAACTGTAGATTTTGTATTTCTCTTTGTCCAGCTTGCATAAGATCTGCATAAGAGTGATCACTAAGACAGTTAATACCAGGCTGTCTTGAAATCTCCTCTGCCAGCACCATTAATTAAAAACTCTTCAGTTTAGCCCCAGGCAGATTTTTAGAACAAGGGCAAAAAGCAGCCTCATTCTTTGCCAGAATATCACAGAATGATCTCTAGGCCACATATAATAAACATTCTTCTCCTCTGAAATTTCCTGAACTGAGCTATCACAGTTCATATCACCCTCAGCACCATTGTCCATGTTCCTACCAGGATGGCTCAGTAAGCCCCACTTAGAGCATTCAATCACTTTTCTACTCTAAAATCCCAGTCTTTCATATTCCTCCAACAACCAGCATGGTCGGGCCTGTCACAGCAATACCCATTCCTTGTACCAACTTCAGTCTTAGTCACTGTTCTATTGATATGAAGAGACACCATGACCACAATTCTTATACAAGAAAGCATTTAATTGATGGCTTGTTTACACTTTCAGAGGATCAGTCCTTTATCATGGTAGAGAGCATGGCAGCAAGCGTGGCGCTGGAGCAGTAGCTGAGGGCTACATCCTGATCCGAAAGCAGATAGAAGAGAGTAAAAAGACTGAGAGCCTGGGCCTGGCATGGGATTTTGAAACCTCAAAGCCCACCCCAATGACAATTTCTCCAACAAAGTCATACCTACGTGAGCCTATGGGGGTCATTCTTATTCAGACCACCACACTGTCAAAAACAAAACATTAAAATTATTTATATATACATACACACATATGCCTCCGTAGACATCTGATGTTACTAGATTGTTTTGTTTGATTGTTTTGGGTTTTCCGAGACAGGGTTTCTCTGTGTAGCCTTGGCTGTCTTGGAACTCGCTCTGTAGACTAGGCTGGCATTAAGGGAGTGGGCCACCACCACCCAGTCCAAACAATTAATTAAAGCAAGCTTTTTTTATTCATGTACACAGGCTGCCTCCACCTAAGGTGGGTTTAAGAGGTCAGCATTGGACATGGGCAAGATAAAGATTTCTATAGCTCAGGGGAAGGGGGTTTCCAAATAGGTGATTTGGCAGGCAGAGGCAGGGTTACAGGAGCAGCACATTATCAAGGTGGTTATAATAACCTTTTGAAACAAAGACACAGTTGCTGTTTCCTGGAACAGGCAGTACAGCACATTTGTAGTTAGCTTATAGACGGGGCATAGCCCAATCTTTGAGAAACAGAGATTTGATCATAAACAGGAAGGAAATCTAGTTTGTCTTTTTATTTTTATTTATTTTTTATTGTATCTCCCTTTGATATTTTGCTTTTGCTTTTACATCCTGACTGAAGTTTCCCCTCCCAGTACCTCCCTCCTACCTCCCCACCTCCATCCACTCCTCTTCCATTTCTCTTCAGAAAAGGGCAGGCCTTCCATGGATATCAACCAGCCATGGTATATCAAGTTGCAGTGGGACTAGGCACCTCCTCTTCTGTTAAGGCTGGACAAGGCAACCCAGGAGGGGAAAGGGTCCCAAAAGCAGACAGGTAACAGAGTCAGAGGGCAGCCCCTGCTCCCACTGCTAGGAGTCCCACAAGAAGACCAAGCTACACAACTGTAACATATATGCAGAGGGCCTAGGCCAAGCCCATGCAGGCTCCTCATTGTCAGTTCAGTCTCTGTGAGCCCCTATGAGCCAGGTTAGTTGATTCTGTCGGTTTTCTTATAGTGTCCTTGACCCCTTTGGCTTCTACAATCCTTCCTCCCTCTCTTGCACAGAATTCTCCAAGCTCTGCCTAATATTTGGTTGTGGGTCTCTGGACATCTGTTTCCATCAGTTGCTGGGTGAAGCCTCTCTGTTGACCATTAGGGATCATTTCATTGACTTTTTTTTTTTTTTTTTAAGATGGCTTTCAAGCCCAAGATGGAGGCAAGCTGGTTCATCAATTACCTCTGTAATTTAACATAAAAGGGGTGCAGTGATCCCCAGAGGACTTAGAAGTACCAGGAAGTTTTATGGATGCTGCTATTTTTGTTGATGCCATGTGGTTACATTAACCAAGATGGTGACAAGGTCACATGGCATTTGCTTTCTTTATATCATTAGCAAAGATGGTGGCCAACCCACATAGTTGCTTCCATCTTAATGAGGTCACCAGCTAAGATGGCAGCAAACCACATGATTCCTTTCTGTTCAAGGTGAGCTCAGCTCCATGGTAAAGTGAGTCCATCCCCCACCAGAGCACAAGTCCCTGTGGGATCCATCATCTCCAAGTTCAAATGTGGATTGTTACACCCTCTTCTTTAAGAAGACACTTTAGGGGCTGGAGAGATGGCTCAGAGGTTAAGAGCACTGACTGTTCTTTCAGAGGTCCTGAGTTCAATTCCCAGCAACCACATAGTGGCTCACGACCATCTGTAACGAAATCTGGCGCCCTCTTCTGTATACATAATAAATAAATCTTAAAAAAAAAGAAGACACTTTAGTTAATATGGATGGATATAGGAGGAGATGGTACCTATGGCATAAGAGGCAGGCCCAAAATAGCAAAATGAACAGGAAAGAATGTCATAGTCTCAGCTTGAGGAAGCAGGGTCCATAGGCAGCTGATAGAGTAGCTAGTAGATAGTTCACAGCATTTCTCCCTCAGAGTTGCAGAATAGACAAGAGAAGGAAAAAAGAGATAAAGATGCTTGTTTTTAAAAACATGTTTATCTCCAGGTGGAGAGTAGCTTCTGAATATCCCTAAGGAATGTTACCAGCCCAGTTTCAGGATCAGGGGTCGGGTATCAGCAGGTCGGGATAATTTAAAACCTTCAACAATCCTATGGACTAGAACTGAACTGGGCAGGATTTATGGGGTCCCTCAGGAGGGAAGAGGTCCCAGATCTTAATTGGGCCTTTTGTGTCAAAGAAAAAGATCTGTGCTTTACAGTTCATCCCTGTGGCATAGAGGCAGAGTGGGAGAAAAGTTTGATAGAGAGAGGCATCATCAGTCAGATTAGCGTCTGAGGAAGAGTTTAGGGAATTAAATTTAATAGGCTGTGAATGCTTTTAATCTCAGTACTCAGGAGGTAAAGGCAGGCAGATAGATCTCTGTGATTTGAGGCCAGCCTGGTCTACAAAGCAAGTTCCAGGACAGCCAAGGCTACACACAGAGAAACCTGATATGCAGAAATGGAGAAATAAAGGGAATGGCAGGAATGGAGGTAGGCAAGAGACTTTCAGAANTGTTGCCCCTCTGTCTTAAAAAGTTTTCTGAGTCAGGAAGACTTTGAAAGCCAAAAGTATTATCCAATTTGTATTGTGTCCAGACCTCAGTCAACAGGCTTACTAATGTCTAAAGGTTTAAGGCAAGCCAAAAGTGCTTAGAATTGAAGTTGTATACCCCATTTTAGGCCAGGTAAGTTGAAGCTTGTTTCTGGTAATAACTGGTCACCTACAACCAGAGAGTGACTGGAAACAACTGACTGAGGGGCTGCAACAGGCATCCCTAATTACAGTGACCTGGCAGGCAAAGCCAGAGGCAGGAAGCTGGAGGACTTCTGAGATGTCAGTTGAGGGCGCTTGTAAACTCAACCTGGACTTGACCTTAATGTGTGGGTGTTGGATGCATTGGTGTGGAGAATGGCAAAAGGCCTCTGCTCTAGAGGTCGGGAGAGAGGGGGGGAGAGAGAGAGAGAAGGTGGGCAGATCAGGAAGAGTCAAATTGAGTTTATATGGCACACCAATAAAACCTCAGAATGTGCTTGCACCTGTCTCTTATACACATCTAGATGTGTATAAGAGACAGTTGGTGTGGAGAATGGCAAAAGGCCTCTGCTCTAGAGGTCGGGAGAGAGGGGGGGAGAGAGAGAGAGAAGGTGGGCAGATCAGGAAGAGTCAAATTGAGTTTATATGGCACACCAATAAAACCTCAGAATGTGCTTGCACTGCATATGAAGACAAAGGCCGCAAAGACCCAGAGGTTTCAGGTAGTACACCCATGAGCAGCTCTGGGTAAGATCGGTGTCAGAAAAGGTAGGGAGATGGCTAAGGGGCGAGAGGAAAGGTTACTCAGAGGAAGGGGTGCAGGACCCCAAAACTCCCCCTGGGTTTCGGCACCAAATGTTAGCTCTAGATTGAGCAAGGCAACATGGAGATGAGGAGACGACTGACCTCTACAGAGGCAGATGTCCTTCAGTCAGAACATGAAGATGAGGAGACTGACCTCTACAGAGGCAGATGTCCTTCAGTCAGAACATGG
>LZPO01008016.1:87022-104768 GCA_001675575.1 Neotoma lepida
AAGTACATCACTTTGCTTTGTGTGTGACAGAAGTTTGAAATGCTTCCTGCTCTCCCCCTACCTCCAAAGGCCCAAAAACCCAGCAGTTAAGTGAACCTGTATCTGTTTGCAAGCCTTGCATTGCTTACAGTTCAACCGTCAGCCTTTATGGTTCTGCATGCTATTCAACCCTGAGTCACTTTTTGCTCCAATAAACTACCATGTTCATTTATCTCAAGGTTCTCTCTTTGGGAGTGGGCATTAGGACAGAGTCTATGTATGGCTGTTACAGAACTCTCTACATAGACCAGGCTGGCTTCAAACTCAGCTTCTTCCTACCAAGTGTTGGGATTAAAGGCATGTACCACCATGCCCAGCCTCAAAATTCTCTTTTGATATGAGGTTGTCAAGTATCTTCACATTGGACACCAAGAAACATTTTTCATTTTTGGCTTGGAACAACAGGAATTTACTCTCTGACACTTCTGGAGCCGGAAGCCCATATGCAATCAAGGTATCAGCAGGGCTGGTTCCTTCCAGAAGCTCTTGGGGAGAATCCCTTCCATTGTTGAGTCTTCTAGCTGTGGCTCATGGTCAGCATCCTGTGGTCTTATCATTTCGGTAGTAGACCCCTTGTCAAAATTACTCAGATGGGCTGAGCATCATGGCATATACCTTTAATCCTAGCACTCTGGAGGCAGAAGCAGGCAGATCTCTGTGACTTCGAGGCTAGCCTGGTCTACGTAGTCTAGATAGGGAGTTCCAGGACACCCATGGCTACATAGTAATAATCTATCTCAAAAACAGAAACTGAAACACAAAACCTCAAAGGCCCTCCAAAAAACAGTGGCATTATTTGGAATGGACAGCATTGTACTAGGAATGCATGTGTCCTAATAAACTGTGGGTATATTCCTGGAGGTTCAAGTGCGTGGAAATTTATTTTATTTATTGTGTGTATTTTATGTATGTGGAGGTCAGAGGGTAATTTTTGTGAAGTCAGTTCTCTCCTTCCACCATGTGGGTTACAGAGATCAAACTCAGGTTTGTGGCCCCAAGTGCCCCCATTGAGTCATCTTTCCAGCCATGTATGAAAGTTTTTAAAGACAAAACTGAGGAGGATTATATCAGACATGTTGAAACAATGAGCCCCCTCTCCCTAACAATGACTTTTTTATAGTTTATTTATTTATTTATTTNTTTGTTTGTTTATCTATCTATCTATTTATTTATTTATTTTGAGACAAGTTCTCATTGTGCAACCCTGGCTGGCCTGGAACTTGATATGTAGACCAAGTTAGCCTTGAACTCACAAAGCTATGATTGCCTCTGCCTCCTATCTAGTACTAGGATTAAAGATTTGCACCACCATTCCCAGTTCTAGAACAATGACTACATGTTCTTTGACTACATGACTAACAACCTTCCTCCATGGTTCAGCCCTGTGTGAGTCTGTAGGAACCTCTAGGCAAGCTGGTGGTCCTGGCGGAAGCTTCTGAGTTGGCTGCCACCAGGCAATGTGAAAAGAGGGCCCTTTCTTCACAACCTCCTGGCTTTATCTTGTTAGGGTTCACAGAATAACTACTGATTTCTGTGTTTCATATCTCCTCCAAGAAACTTTTTGGTCCTGTGAAACAAACTATACAGGTCCAGCCTGTGTATAAAAACAACTGTGGGGCTGGACAGATGCTTAGCAGGAAAGAGTGCTTGCTGTTTTTGCAGAGGACCCAAGTTTGGCTCCCAGCACCTACATCAGGCAGTTCACAACCACCTGTAATTCCAGATCCAGGAGATCCAACACCCTCTCCTGGGCCTTTTGGATACTTATACTCATGTGAACACATACACAGACACAGTTAAGTATACACAATCAAAAATAAAATAAAAAATTTGAAAAAGCAACAGTGCTATGAGACCGAGAAGATGGCTCTATCAGAAAGTGTTTGCGTTTCAGTCATGCATATCTCAGCGAAATCCCTAGAATTCATGTGAAAAAGCCAGGTGAGGGATGGTGAGATGGCTCAGCAGGTGAAGGCTCTTGCCTCCAAGCCTGATGACCTGAGTTTGATCCCCAGGACCCACAGGCTGGGAGAGGAGAACCGATTCCCGCAGGTTGTCCTCTGATTTCCACACAAGGTCCCCCACATATAGGCACACAAAATAAATAAAATGTAATAAAAAAAGGGGTACTGGACATATAGCTCAGTAGTTAAGAGCATGTGCTGCTCTTCCCACATAGTGGCCCATAACCATCTGTAACTCCAGTTCCAGGGGATCCCATACCCACTCTGGCCTCTGTAGGCAACAGACATACACATGGTACACATTCATACATGCAACCAAAACATCCACACACCTAAGTATATATACTTAAANATACATATTAAAATAAATAAAAATAAAAATAAAGCAAGGTGTAGTGGTGGGCATTTGTAATACCAGCGCTGGGGAGGATCCTTGGAGCCTGCTGGTCAGCCAGACCAGCCTAATTGATGAGTGCTACACTAATGAGAGACTCTATCTCAAAGCAGCAGAAGAGGCATACAAAGTTATCCTCTGGCTTCCACAGGCATGCACACACATGAACACATACAAATCAACAACAACAAAACTCAAAGCTGTGACCACAGCCTGAGTCGCTCTGAGGGAGCCAACCATAGCCTCTCACCATCCGCTCCAGAAGGCTAATTCTCCATCAGATCTCAGCTTCCATGTTTCTGTTTTTAAAGATGTATTTATTTTTAGGTGTGTGTTTGTTTTTCCTGAATGCATGTATGTATGTGCACCACATGCATACCAGATGCAGAGAAGGCATGAGATCCCCTGGAACTGGAATTATGAATGATTGTGAGCCACCATGTGGGTGCTGGGAACTAAATCTGGGTTCTCTGGAAGAGCAATAAGTGTTCTTAACTGCTGAGCCAACTCTCCAACCCCAGCTCCCATAGTTTTTATTTACTCTTCCAATTCAATACCAATTGTACTTCTTGTTAGTCATGTGACACACCCCCACATTCCCCATGCTGACCACTGGCTCTCTTCTCCTGTTCCCAGTCACTGTCTGTGGTTGAATCTGCCAGCCACAGGGGTGGAACTGACTGCTGGCAGTAGTTTCATCCCAATTCCCAGATCCTGCTTTGAGTGCCTGAGTTGAATTTGTAGAAGGGTGGAAAGGACCAGAATTCACTCCTGCTTTCTTCATAGCAAGTCAAGAGTCCCAGAAGCCCCTTGTCACCAGGTACTTGGGGCACTAGCATTTCTGCAGCCAAGGCTTCATATATTACAAATTGAGCCACAACCTGAATACTTCTGAATTTCACACTTGCTATGTTCATTTCATACTTGAAACCAAGAAAATATTTTTGTTTTTAAGTCTCAAACTTTCTTATAAGTCCTGACAAGTTCACAGGCCCAGTTTCTGAGTTAGGCAGGATATACCTCACACGGCCCAAGAACACTCTGTTATTGCCCATGAGAAGCCTGGTATAAAGGTCACAGATCACCACTGTTCACAACACTGATGACAAAGGACTACTGATAGATAAAAGGATAAATGGATATAGTCTATACATACACACCACAACACAGGAAAGCCTTGAGGACACCAAGCTGAATAAATCAGGGCGGATACTGTATGACTCCACTTATATGAGGGCCCTGGGGTCATCAACTCCATGGAGACAGATGGTAGAGTGGTGCCAGGGCCTAGAAAGACGGTGTTTAATGGGAAGAGATGCTCTGTGGGGAATGGAGAGTTTTCCAGGGACCTTTGAGATCAGGCTACACCCTACTCTAAGTTATTCCATATTGTACAAAANGGGTTTTCCAGGCTGTGCATTGCCCTAGAAGAAGCCATTATACAATTAACTTTTCACTCTGTTTTGAGGGAAAAGAGATGATTGCAATCGCTGGGTAGACAAGAAACTATACTATCTCCTCTTTCCTGTCAGGTCCCACCCAGCCAGGACAGACTAATATGACTTCTTCCTGGAGAGAGAGAGTCGTCTTTGGTACTGCTGAGTACCCAATGGTCCTACCTCCTTGCCTCGGATCCACTTGCTCTTCTGTGCAGAGTGAGACCAGCCAAACTGCAGTTTCCAGAACAGACGTCAGCCTTGAAGCAGAGGTTACAGGTTAGCCAAGGAAATAGCCCTCCAGTCTCTGAGCGGTCACTCCACTCGCCTCTGCTTCCAGCTTCCTGCCCCACCCTCAGCACAGGACCTCTATGCATGGACATGGCCTACCACTGCAACTTCCCTGCTATTTGCCTCTGTGGTCAGGACTAACCACGATTGAGGTGTAGGACACTGGCTCCTTGTCAGCCACCCCTCCTCAGGACACTCTGTAGGCACCCAGAGTCCTCCTTTCATAACTCCCAGAATTCTACTGTCAGGCACCTGTGTCTGGTGCTGACTCCACCTCTGAATAATAGTCTCAGGTTGTTCTCATTTATCAGTGCTTCTGTCTGTTCTAGAATGTGTGGGCTGTTCATTCACTTGAGTTTTTTTGCATTTGTGTGTGTGTGTCAGGCAGGGAGGGGGTCGTTGGAGCTGCACTCAGGGGCTCACAAACATGAGGCAAGTGCTCCACCACTAAGATACCCTGAGGTATTGCTCCAGCATTCCTTGTTACTTCTTTATGATTGACAATGTGTCAGGTACTTATAATCCCTCTGTCTCAGTCTCCCAAGTGGTAGGATTTGCACCACCATGCTTAGCCTTAGGCAAATTAAATCAGGCTTTAGTTGAGAAAGGATGATTTGCAAATCTTGGCACCAAGATCAGTGGAGGTCCTTAGTGGAAAACAGGAGGGATGTATTCAGCTTGATGATTTCAGGTGCTGAGGTCCTGTCTGGAAGGGATCTGGGCAAATAATGGTCTGAGATAGGCTTAGACCCAGTTTTTTGTTACAAAACATTTTCTAAAATTATGCATTCAGTTGTTTGTTCTAAATTAGGTTGCCTTTGCTACTTAGGCACTGGTTAGATTTAACCAAACAGTTCAAATATGCACATGTTTCCCCAACTGTACTATTAACAACAGCAAAGAGATGGGGGCAACCTACATGCCCAGGAATTCCAATAGGATGGAATTATTTCCAGCCTCACCCTTAAGTACCAGCACAGGATAGAATACGTGTTGTATGTCACAGAAAAACCCACTGAGACATGAGAGTTTAGGATGGGGAACAGGAATAGCTGCTTCATGAGTAGGAGTTTTATTTTTGGGGTGGAGAACATGTTTTGTGTTGTCCAGTGAAGGGAACTGCACAACATTCAGCATGTACTACACTCACTGGATTGTTTATATGCTAAGTGCATCTTATTTCCGTAAAAGAAGACGGCTTAAAATCATCTCTCTGTGACATACTAAGATGTTTGGTATTCGCTTCAAATAACCTGGGCTCAGGGAAGACCTAATCAGTTAACAGGAAACAATTTTGGTTGGTGGGTGTGGGAGTGGGAAACGGAATTACAGTGCTATGCCGTCAGACCCCACCCGCCGTGGGGTCCTGTCCTGAGCCTCAAATGTGGAGCTGGCAAGATAGGTCTGCACTCTCCCAACGTGGCGCTTTTCTTGGAGCTCTCTAGGCGCCCATCCCGGGCTCTCCTGGCTGGCCTGGCCTCTCCACCTTCCTTGACACCAAGCTGGACTTGCGACCCACCAACCACCAGGATGCACTCTAAGCCGCACCGGGCTGCACCTGCAGCTTTCAGGGAGACGGGTATACACAACCCTGTCAGCTTTGAAAAAGGATTAGACTGCTACTGTCACAATGGGCGGGGCGCGAGGCCACACCCCCGGCCTGCCCAGCAGCGCAGCGGGTGCGAGGCCCTCAGGCACCTCTGGTGGACCGAGCTGCTTGGGCCATGGCCGCTGCACAACCCCGGCTTCCCGCGGGGGTGGCTATGGTCCGGCGCTTGGCCTGGGGCTGCTGGTCCGCGTTCTGGGACTACGAGACGCCCAAGGTGATCGTGGTGCGGAACCGGCGCCTGGGGTTCGTGCACCGCATGGTGCAGTTGCTCATCCTGCTTTACTTTGTATGGTGCGCGGGCCGGGGCACGGTGGGCAATTGGGCGGAAGGGGATCTTTAGCTGGGTGCATGCGCGGGAGCCCTTAGGGCCCCAAGAGAGGGACGCCCTGCTCTCTCCCGGGTTGCCTCCGGAGCCGGCACCGCCCTGTCCCGCAGGTACGTGTTCATCGTGCAGAAAAGCTACCAGGACAGCGAGACAGGTCCGGAGAGCTCCATCATCACCAAAGTCAAGGGGATCACCGTATCTGAGCACAAAGTGTGGGACGTTGAGGAATACGTAAAGCCCCCGGAGGTGCGGCGCTTCCTGCCCCAGACCCGAAGCTCCTCAGCGGTGTGACTAGTCTGAGTGAGCTGACCCGCCCACTTCGCTTTTATTTCCGCACCCAGGGGGGCAGTGTGGTCAGCATCATCACCAGGATCGAGGTCACTCCTTCCCAGACCCTGGGAATATGCCCAGAGGTGAGGCGGGTCGCGGGTAGCCTGGGAAACCCTAGGCCAGGTACAGGGTCTACCCTCTGACCTACAGTCTCAACTCTAGAGCATGAGGGTTGACAGTTCCACCTGCCATTCAGATGACGACTGCATCGCTGGGCAGCTGGACATGCTTGGCAATGGTCAGTGTGCACCAGGGATAGCGGGGAAGGCGGGGGCGAGCGCGGGGGCGGGGGGGCGGTGTTAGCACTGACTTCAGCCCTTAATCAGTGTTTGCTCTGCAGGGATTCGGACAGGGCACTGTGTACCCTATTACCATGGGGACTCCAAGACCTGCGAGGTGTCAGCCTGGTGCCCGGTGGAGGATGGAACTTCGGACAAGTATGCAGGGTCTACAGACTCCACTGCTAGTCTCCTTTGTCCTTACTGATGAAGATCAGAAGATCTGGGGTGGGGGTTGGAGGGAGAGGGACAGTGTGTCCCCTTCCCCTGGGCTTTGGGGGGAGACTAAACCCTGTCTGTACCTTTGCAGCCACTTTCTGGGTAAAATGGCACCAAATTTCACCATCCTCATCAAGAACAACATTCACTACCCCAAGTTCAAGTTCTCCAAGTGAGTCTGAGGGGCAAAGTAATGTCAAATAGAGTGCCTGGGCAGTGTAGAGGCTTGTATTGGGAACCAGGTGTTAGAGTACAGGTCTGTGTCTTCTGCCACTCCTTAGGGGCAACCTTGCCAGCCAGAAGAGTGACTACCTGAAGCATTGCACGTTTGATCAGGACTCTGACCCGTACTGTCCCATCTTCAAGCTGGGCTTCATTGTAGAGCAGGCAGGGGAGAACTTCACAGAACTGGCACACAAGGTGAGGGAGGGTGTGGGGACAGTGTGGGTGCCAGCATCTGGTGCCCAGGAAGGGTTTTACTTCAGTTAGTTGTACCTTCTCTGTCTTGGCCAGTCTTGGCTCTGTTTAGGCAGAAGGGAGAAATGTGATCATGGTCTGTGAATGCACCTGCTCAATTATTGACACCTGGTCCCATGGCTGGTGCTAGTACCTCATTATATCAGACGCTCGTTCCTTGAACCTTTGGCTCCGAGCTAAACTGTCATCTCCTTTTGAGGGTTTTCTGCTCTATGCCCCTCAATGCTCCTTGTCTCATTTTTTCTGCAGGGTGGTGTCATTGGAGTCATCATCAACTGGGACTGTGACCTGGACTTGTCTGAATCAGAGTGCAACCCCAAATACTCTTTCAGGAGGCTTGACCCCAAGTATGACCCTGCCTCCTCAGGCTACAACTTCAGGTACCTTGTTCCCTGAATGCCTGGGTCCATGACATAGACAGTAGTGTCTTCTTTGACTATAGTTCCATCTGAAGTGGTCCTAAAGAGAGGAAGATGAGTGTGCGCATTCAGTCTGACTGCTTGTACACTGCTTTTGGTTTACCCAACCCTAGGTTTGCCAAGTATTACAAGATAAATGGCACCACCACCAGTCGAACTCTCATCAAAGCATATGGGATTCGAATCGATGTTATTGTGCATGGGCAGGTATGCAGAGCTGAAGGGTTCCACTTAAGCCTGAGCTGGCCTAGCTCCATGTCCCTTACAGCACCCCACTGTGCTGATATATTGTGTATCCTAATAAAATTTGCCTGAAGATCAGAGAGACAAAGGAACAAGCCACCTCTTACCTCTAGGACTCCTCAGCCTGAAAAAGCCTCTAGCCCTGTCCCCTTACGCCTTATCTACCTTTCTCCACCCAGCCATCACTTCCTGGGATTAAAGGCGTGTGTGCTTCCCAAGCAAAGGCATGAGATCTCAAGTGCTGGGATTAAAGGTGTGTGCCACCTTTTCCTGGCTCTATTTCTCTCCTAGACTGAGTCAATCTCATGTAGTCCAGGGTGGCTTTGAACTCACAGAGATCCAGACGGATCTCTACATCCCGAGTAGTAGGATTAAAGGTGTGTGCCACCACTACCTGGCATCTATGTTTGATCTAGTGGCTTGTTCTGTTCTCTGATNGTCAGACAAATTATATTAGGGTACACAATATATCACCACACTTCTGCCACAGCAGCCTATGACGAAGGTCTAACTAAATGCAAGCCTGTTCTTTACAGGCGGGGAAATTCAGTCTCATTCCTACCATCATCAATCTGGCCACTGCCCTGACCTCCATTGGAGTGGTAAGAGATCCACTTGTGGGCCTGGGTGGGGTAGGAAGTGTCTGATATGCCCTTACCCAGTGGTGTCTGCTGACTGCAGGGCTCCTTTCTGTGTGACTGGATTTTGCTAACATTCATGAACAAAAACAAGCTCTATAGCCATAAGAAGTTCGACAAGGTGCGTACTCCAAGGCATACCTCAAGTAGCTGGCCTGTGACCCTTGCCCTTGTCTTGGGTCAGGTCCCTCCCCGACCTAGTCACTACTCTCAGGATCAGCCACCCAGCTCTCCATCAGGTGGAGGGCCAACTTTGGGAGAAGGGGCAGAGCTACCGCTGGCTGTCCAGCCTCCTCGGCCTTGTTCCATCTCTGCTCTGACTGAGCAGGTGGACACTCTTGATCAGCTTATGGGACAAAGGCTTCCTGTCCCTGAGTCATCCCAACAGGACCCCACATCCACGGACCCCAAAGGTTTGGCTCAACTCTGATCTCATCCTCACTAAGCTGCAGACCTGCATCTGGAGGGCAGAGATGGCCTCAGCTGCTTTGGCAGCAGGCCTAGGGAGGATCTGCACTTTGCAGTAGCCAAGCATGTCTATGTGACTGGGAAACAAGAGATGACTGTGCAAGAGGACAGAGCTTTGCTCTGGCCCAGGCTTACATTCTTCCTCTCCCTAAGGCTTATGGGGAGAACTGGGTTCCTGCCATCTCCTTTCCCAAACTCCTCATAGGACCCTTTATCCCTTCCTTGCCTACCTGTCATACTTTTGCACAGCCTTCTGGGACCCAAAATCAGAGCTAAGTCCTTCTGTTGTATAATTCTAAGCCCTCCTTTAGAAGTCATAGCATGGTGAGCCCAATAAACCAGTGATGAGAAACTTTCTGGCCTCAATTCTTTGAGAGTAACTGTGGACTCAGGAATATAAGGCAGGAGAGTCAGTCCCCTTCCCAGGGGCCCTGCACTCTGAGTTTGCCTGCATTCTTACGTTGGTTAACCAGCCTTGGTTTAGAGTACAGCCACACCTGCCAAGGGAACCAAGGCTATCTTCAGAATCCCTGTGACGGGATGGGGACAGTGAGCGGGAAGAGGACAAAACCAGCACTAACATCAGGGCCTGGGGTAATCTAGTTACTGCATCTTTGCAGTGGAGTGACTTGCTAGGCAAAGCCTGTTGGGAGCCTGGATCTTGGTTCCCTGGTGGGTATGGCTATGCTGAATGCCACCACAAGGTATCCTAGCTCAGACCAGCACACCAAGTGGTTGAGTGGCTAGGAAGGAGAACCTTCAGTTTCTGCCCACATTACCTGAAGATGGTATGCTTGTGTGTGCCTCTAGTTGTCACACCAAGTGTTTATAGGATGCTTGGAAGGACACTAACTCTCAATACCCCCAGAACCTTCCCTTCCTTGGTCATGGACTCTGCACNTCACCAAATATGTTTAACTTCCTCCATGTTTGGTTTATAAGACGTCCAGTTCTAGTTTTAGACAAACTGCCCTTTCCAGTTGGGTCTCTAGCTACAGCTTACCAACCAGGGCCAGAGATGCAGTTTTCTATTTCAGAATCCCTAAACTGACCTCCGAGTGAACCCAGGCTGAGTGGTATCTATGGTTGCCGTGACCTACCCTGTGTTGCTATAGGATGGCTCTGCTGGGAGATAAGCCAATGCCTTTTAGGCCCAGAGATCCAGGAAGCATAGTTAACCATCTCCCTCCTCCCCCCATCTCCCTAATTTGATTTGATTTCCATTCAGAAGGTCCCAGCACTGCCAACTCAGTCCACATTCCAAACAGGGAAGATCAAGTAGATATCAGGTTTCTCCCTACGGACAGCCTGAGCTCATCAAGGTTTAGACTAGTTCCTGATGGACAGATGATAGATATTAAACTTTCCTTTCAGACATTGAGGCTCCCTGTGCAAATACAAAATAGTAAGCTAAGAAGTGGAAACTGGAGGGGGCTGGAGAGGTGGCTAAGCAGTTAAGATTACTCACTGCTCTTTCAGAGGATGGAATTTGGTTCCCAGCACCCACATGGTAGTTTATTACCATCTATAACTTCAGTTCCAGGGGAACCAATGCTTTCTTCTGACTTCTTCGGATACCAGGCATATACATGGCGCATATACATACATTTAGGCAAAATACTTATACACATAAGTTCAGTAGGGTTTCCCATCTCCTTGTAGGGCTATTATTTTGGGTTTCTGAGTTTGACACTTCAGCTGCTGCCCTGGTAAACTGGCCTGGGCCAGAAAGAAGCAGCAGACAATGGCTGTATTTAGCTCAGTGAGATGCATGAGTTCTCTTATTTCCCAAGATTAATGAAAGGCTCTGCTCATCTAGCAGATGGGTCAGTATCAGTAGAGTGGGAGGTGAGAACAGCTACTTATGCCACCACTTTGCAGTGCTGAGGGCATCATATTCTTAAAAAGTCTGGAGATTAAGTGGCCCCCTTTAAAGTAGGTGCCAGCTTCAATGTTCTAGGTCTCTGATGTCCTGAGGAACAAGTGGTGACTGAGTACAAGCCCTCAACAGATCTCTCTGAAACCTCATATGACTGCTTTCCCTCATTTTCCTCCTTCCCTCAAGTTAAGCCTAAAACTTTGCACGTGAGAAGGCATTTTTAAAAAATAAATCTGTCTTATACAGAGTGTTCAAGTTTATGATAAATGTCACTTAAAAATCCTTTGCTTGTGGGCCTCAGGCTTATGAGGTCCTTGCTATAGTCCTGGTGGACAAAGAGTGGGTTTTCCACACAGACTAGGTAGGTCAGCAATGTTCTACCTTTCAGGCCCATCTCAGCCCATCTTGGGACAGAGCCCCAGGTCTCACTCAAGACACTGGGTGACAACCCTCTTTAGACTTTGCTCTGAAGCAAAAACCTTGGGTCTCTACATGTTTAGGACCTGGATTTCCTAGAAAGCAAATTCTACTTCCATGAAGCTGAGGGAAAGGTCTTGAAAATAAGCAAGTCTCTATTATAGTCAGGGCTCTCTCTGTACTGGTTTCTGCATCCCCTCTGCCCGCACCCTCACCTCATCTCAGAACNTATCTCATGCTTAGAATAGGAGGCAAAAGAAAGAGCTGGTATAGAAGCACAAAGTAGAAGCTTCAAAACATGTTTATTTAGCAGGCAGTTGAGGACAGAGCCATTCCCTGGCTCCTGCTTGTTTATGACACCTTGAAGCTCCCTTGAAGTATTTTCTCTGGTATTCTGGACTGTAGTCATGAATTTGGAAAAGTCAGACGGTCAGTTGTTTAGCCATCTGGAGCAGGCATTAAGGTACCTGGTATGGGATACCAAGGTGTCTTAAGCCTAGGCTTGCTAACAGTTTGATAAAGGGCTTGTTTGTAGCAGCCATTCTATGGTCTCCTGAAGGTATGACATACTGTAGTGCTTGGCAATATTCTGGAAGATTCTAATCTGTTCCATAAAGACCTGTAGGAGCAAAGAGACACAATGACTCTGGGTTCTACTCAGATAGGAGGGGCAAATGACCCAGTGTGTCTGTGAGAATGGCCCACCTCAGTGTGGATGGTGAGACCAAAGTCCCCGGCACAGCTGCAGTACACAGGCATATGGGTCTCTTTCATACCATGGCACTTCAGGCATACCTAAAAGAAGGAAGCAGCAACACTGATCTTGGCTCAAATCGTTATCACACTGGATCCTATCTGCAGCTTTTTAGCTTTGTTGAGGAGGGTTACCTTCATGGACCCATTGGCAAGTTTATTTCCCTACTGAAGTCACATTAGGACTCAGTGCCTTGATGACATTCAAGATTTATTCAAATCTTGCCAGCTCCTTCCTCCTTGCTGTGGGTATCCCCAACCTGGATTACCAAGGCCTGGATTACCAGCTGGCTCTGTCCCAACAGATGCCCAGGGATATACCCATGGACTTTGCTCAGGTGCTCATAAAGTGCTGCCAAAGCTTTCTATGCTCTGCTCTTGCACTCTACCACTGACAATGTTTCCTGTCTATTGTCTACCTCCCTCCACTGGATGGATGAAAGTGCCCACAGAAGGAACCAACAGATGTGAACAGAATTAGTGGGCTAGGTGCATGCATTAAGAATGACTCTTGGGACTGTCCCTTGGAGGCAAGACTCAGGACCCAAGAATGCTCTTGGCTTCCCTGAAATGCTGATAGTGTTTGGAAACTCCTGGGTGGACTGGGGAGCTCACCAGGTCCTGCAGTGTGAAGGCCATCAGTTTCCTCTGCAGGACTTCCACCAAGGCTGACTCAATGGCAGCTGAGTTGTAGGGGGCTTGACAATTGGAGCAGAGCCACTGAGGCAGGATGGCCCCATCCTGGGAGAATGGGGAGGAAGGCTGAGAAGTCAGTGTGAGTGGTAGCCATGGTCCACGTGGGCAATTGCACACTGTGCTGGTGTAAAGGGAAGGTGTCATAGAGAGGAGTGCTGGGACAAAGGTAACCATCACTGCTCTTGGCTGCCTGAGCCTTTCATTTGTGCTGATCAGACTTTTCAAGACAATTTTCTAGCACGCTGCAGTGGAATGGCTTCAGGGGGTGGCCCATTTTTAATCCATAAACAAGTCCTGGGGCAGTAGGTTGGATACTACAGGTTGGGCTACATGTCCCAACCACTTTGGACATTTAGAGGTTCTGATCACCAGCTGAGCTCACCTGAGAGAAGGAGGAATCTTTGCACAGGTCCAGGTCTCGGCAGAAATTACAGCTGTGGCAAATCACCTCAGGGAGCACGTAGGAGTGGCAGGGGTCTCTGAACTGGGCCTCCTCAGAGAATTCACCAACGTCTACCAGGCGAAGTAGGTCTCTGTTCAGCTTATTCACCTGATTTGTGATGTTTGTGTCCAGAGACAATACCTATGGTGACCACAGACCATCATGAAGTAGCTCCTAGGCCTTTCTGCTGCTCTGGCTGGACCAAATACCTCTTTTAAGCTCATTTCCCAGCATCATCTTAGCCCTTCCTATTCCCAGCTGGAAGCCTCAGGAAGAGCTGATTTTCTACAGTGGCAACTCAATGTCACTGAGTGGAGACTTCACTGATGAATATATTAAACATTTCAGGTAAGAAACATTGATTCTACACAATACCTTCCAGAAACCAAAGAGGGAGGACACCTAACTTGTCTTAGGAGGTCAGCATTACCCCAATACTGAAACCAGACAAAGACATAGGCCATTAACCACCATGAGAAAGGACACAAAACCCTCTACATGTACCAGCAGATGAACCCATCAATACAGAATTTTTTTTTTTTTTAAAGACAAGAGTCTTACTCTACAGAGCTTTGAAGATATAGGCTGTCTTTAAAATATGATCTTCCTTGTAGAGCGAATCTTAAACGGTCTTATTAATTGAAGAGACAGAACAAGCCACAGCCAACCTCACCTTGCCAACTCCTCAGCAGATCTTGTTTCCTCAGACTGCAGGCTTCTGAGTCCTCTCCCGAATGAATCTCAGCTGAACTGCTGCTCAAGGCCTGAAAGCTTAAGAGGCCCTCTAGCTTCTGGTTTCCACACCTTATATACCTTTCTGCTTCCTGCCACTACTTTCTGGGATTAAAGGCATGTGTCTTTCTCAAGCAAAGACATGAGATCTCAGGTGCTGGAATTAAAGGTGTGTGCCACCATGCCTGGCTGTTTCCAGTGTGGCCTTGAACTCACAGAGATCTGGATGGATCTCTGCCTCNGGAATGCTAGGATTAAAGGCATGTGCTACCACTGCCTAACCTCTATGTTTAATCTAGTGGCTGTTCTGTTCTCTGACCCCAAATAAGTTTTATTAGGGTACACAATATTTTGAGGGACATAATATAATCACCACACTTCCTGCCTACCTCAGCCTTCTCTAGTGCTGGGACTGCAGGGGTGAGCCATCATGCCCAGTCCAATTAAGCTTCCAAAAAGGTGTAAACATTCCTCAACGGAAAAAGGGGCTCTAGAACTGGATACCCTTATGTTTAGACAGGAAACTTGTGCAGACTGCAAAGATGAACTACAAATAAATCACAGATCCCAAAGTGCAGTTCATCCCAGCTTGTTTTCTGGGAAAGGTGGGTCAGTGACTGTCCAAAGTGTATTTGTGGAGAAGAAACATTCCTAGCTCACTATGTTAAATCCAAAGGTGTAGTCATTTGATATTCACTGTTGAGCCTCAGAGTGAAGCACTGGGACGCTCAGATGGCACAATGAACAATAAGTGCTTTGAGCAATGACCCCACATGGTCACTGGTAATATCATCTCACTATGCTGGCCTGCCTTTCCCAGAAAACAAGCTCTGTCACCTCATTTGGTCTCAGAGGTCTGTTCTGGCTCATCAGGCCCACTGGTGGCAGGTGATCCATGAACTCCTTCCACTCCCACCTGCTGTAACTCTCCCAGTANACCATTTCTCCTACTCCAGAACCTCTGGCCTGGTTCCAGGTCTCTCAGAGTGCCTCATGGCAGTGCATCTTTGAACTGACCAGTCTCTTATGGTTCACTGTCAGACTTAGAGTCATCAGAGGGGCTTCTCCTATAACACCTCAGCCCACATGCCTCAACAATGGTTGCATGTGANAGGGACCCCGCAAATCCAGATGGAATGACTGAAGGATTTGTACCTGCCCTCACCTTGCACACATANTTGATGAACTCCAGAGCAGGATTATTGAGCAGCAAGTGTGAACCAGGGAGGACAGGGAACATGTCTGAGGGCTCAGTGGAGTTCCGAGAGCCTGTGACTTTCTTCTGAATTTTCTGAGTGATGGTAAAGAAGCTCTGAGTGAGCTCATTTGCCACATAATCTTGAGAGAAGGTGACCATTCCTGGGAAAGAGAGAGTGCGAAGGGGCAGATTTAGCTGGCAGTGGATATCTCCTACCCATTTGCCTGTACCACGTGGGTCACACAGAAATCAGGCCATGGCACATAGCAGCATCCTTCTTTGACCAGGGACTGCTCACCAGGAAGGGCTCCAGCTGCCCCTTTAGCCTCTTGGGAGAACTGGCTAGCCCCCTTCCTCTTCACAGGAGTACTGCCTGGGACACTGTGTCTCAACTCATTCTTCATGCTATGGTACACAGCCACGATGTACGCTGCAGAGAGAGGCAGATATAGGTCACAGGACCTGAGAATATGATAACCAGGTCTACAAATACTTTCAAGGTATAAGAGTTTTCTAGTTAGTGAAGCCCCAGAGGCCAGCCTCATTACTGTGTGTGAATGCACATGTTCCCAGGGATGTTAGCCATGAACCTACTAGAAATAGAACTGGAAACACCTTTGGGACACCCTTGGGGGCAGCTACTTAGGAGGCCTAGAGAGAAGACAGAGAGCCCTTTTTATCATCTATCCTCAGTTCCCTATGTTGGAACAGGTAAAGAAAGCAGCAGCTCCACCAAGCTGGAATTTCCAACAATTTTCCTCTCCACACCAAGAAGCCAGAACCATTTTCAATAACTCAGCTGGTTGTCCAGCTTCAGCTTGACTCACCTGAAACAATCATAAGGAAGTAGCTCTGGCAAGAGGCTGCTTGTGGCAAAAACTGCAGAATGTTCCAGTTGTTCTCCAGTAGGTCCTCAACCTCAGATTCCTCCATACCCTCTTCCTCCTCATCCTCTTCCTCATCTTCCTCATCCTTGGACTCCTCCTTTTCCTGGGAGTCTTGCTATAACACAAAGACAACACCTATTTCCACCATGGCAACAACATATAGTAACATGACACGGTAGACAGGACTCTTTCAGCCTCAGCCTCATGTCAGCTGGATTCTGACATTGCAAGACCGGTGCTCCACAGAGCATGTCTAGCTCACTAGGGTGACTGGGAGTTGTGATTCTCATTTACCTTGGGGACACTTCAACCAGAACTCCCCAGTGACCAGCTTCTTCCTCTGAGCTTATCAATCTCTTCTTTAGCTGGGAGTGGTACCTTGAACCTGTGGCTCCACACTCAGGATACTAAGGCAGAGTCACTGGAGNCGAGGATTTCAAGGCCAGCCTAAGCTACACAGTCAGAACCCATCTCACAAAGTAGAACCTCTTCTTGAATTGCTGACAATTTTTCCACAGACTCAACTTGACTGGGTGCCTGTGTTCCTGCCAGGGTGAATTCACTTCTACACACAGACACTAACACTACACCATTATCCTGAAGGCCACATTTCCTTTCTTCCCTCAGTGAGGTCTATCTCCTAATCCCAACTTTAACTAGAACTGCTCCTGTCCAGGCCTTGGATACATGGTACCTAAGGAAGCCTTGGCCTTGCCCCCCAGATTCTCTTACTGAGTCCCCAGCTTCTAGTCTTCCTGCTGACCAGGGCCTCCTCTTTCAGTTATCTGTGAAGACCCCATGGAGAGTGAAGGTCTGTTGTTTCATCCTACTCCCTGGGTACTACTCTAGCATGAGGTGATTACATATATCTCCATTACACAAATGCCACACTCCTTCCCCTACATGGCTCCTTGCTGCAACCTCCATTCACCCACAGGTATGGCTCACACCTNTGCATCACCAAATCTACCTGCTAGCTTCTGGAACCCATCTTTTAACAACCCTGCACTGGCATCCCTTCCCTGAACTGACACTGCCTGCTTTTTCCCCTTGTGGTATGTTATTCTCAGAGGCGGCAAGTAGATGCCAGAATTTCCATCTCCACTAATGCTGAATCCCATCCTGTGCAAAAAGTGGGCACTGGGAGCACCTGAAACTACTGCCTAGACACCCATCTGCCTGAGCTGTTCCAGCTTCCAAAGTGTCTGTTCTCTTGCCACCTCTGACTTTGTCAGTGTCTCCACAGCTCCCCTTCCTCCCTTTTTCCATGAATTCTGTCAATTTCTACCTCATGGAAAGCTCTTTGCCCTTACTATGGCTAACACTATGCCTTCAACTTTTCCTATAAGCTGATGAACTGGGTGGAGTCAGCTCTTTGCTACTATTGATGAGAGGCCCCAGGAAAGCAGTACCTGTCACACAGGTGAATGTGGCCCCATACATATGTGGAACCAGACCCAGCTCTCTTACCTGTCCACAGTGAATACTAGATGGAACTTTTCCTTTGATTCCACCATAGTTGGATGGATCCATCCAGAGAAGAAATTCCCAGCATCGAGAGAAAGAGATTGTCAGGGAATGGAAGATCTCTTTAGAATGGATGCTGCAAGAA